>JAPYYV010001561.1:0-29455 GCA_030522625.1 Copidosoma aretas | reverse complement strand
GATGAGAAGGATATGACGTTGAGCGTGTGTTTGTCATTATTATATTATAATATTGATTGTCAGCGTTAATAGCATTGCCTCACACATTGCTCTGTATGAAATATATATAATTTCTCGCCCTCGCTTTCGGTTCGCTCTCTTTACCCTCAGCTAGGACCCAATTTTGTACTTGACTTAATCATTAGACGTTCTGTAATAGAAGAAAACGTCACAAGGTTAATATTGATACATATGTACATGTATGTATTATTTACGCAATCATTATTATTACAGAAACTGTTACGATCCTTTGTTTTTGTTATTTTTGAACATTTCAGAATCAATTATGGATATAAGATTACAGTAAAATAAAAGTTTTAATTTCTTGATTAGTATTTGTAAATGTAAATTTTTTTATTCAATCATTTTTCTATTTCGTACATAGATTTTTATACACTTCTGCATTTCCTTTGCTTGTTTTATAACTAGTAAAAATTGATATCCCTTTAAATGATTACTAATTTCATTTTTAATTGAGTATAATACGTAATTGATTAAACATACTCTAACATTTTAAAATTTCTTTTCACATGGACATGATATTATAATTTATAACGCATGAAATATCATTTAACTTTTGATTTTAACCTTGCAGTGCCTTATTTACCTACATAAATATCTTATACATTTACGAAAATCATCTTTCTCCTGCATATTAATCCATTATCTTCTAATCCTATATTTCTGACTGATAATATTATTCTCTTTTTTTCCTCTTTAATTTTTATCTTAAAGTATTATTTTAAATATTTTTACAGGTATACTTTTTAATTGTTTTTAATACTGACAGGTGATGTAATTTTGATTCATAAAATAATGTATTAAAGATATCAACAGTATAACATTAAACTTAATAATGCATTAAAGATATCAACAGTATAACATTAAACTTTAGACAAATCTTTTTTTTAAAACGTATTAGTACAACAAGTCTTTTTAAATAACTAAGGAATTATTAAAAACAATTTAAATAGCGTGATTAGTATTTGTCAAGAAACAAAGTTTCTGTGATTATCATTAAAAATCTTACCATAAACATTATGATTAAAATGCAACACAATCCCTTTTTGGTCTTTCTACTGAAAGTAAATACCTTTATTTACCGATGAGTTATAGTAGTGTTTATGCTGTGCTGAAAAGAAACGAATGTTATTAGTTCTGACTTTATATATCATGTTTTCTTTTGAGGAATCATTTTTCTGCTCATTTTACAATCTCTGATCATAATAGGATATCTTTTTAATATAAAACTCAAACAAACAATTTTTCAGATAACCATTGCTTTTCGTGCATATGCCACTTGTAGTATACTGTGTCTTAAATTAGTATTACGCATGATTGTTATTCTGCTAGTAAAGATGACTATCTTAGATAAACCGGATTATTTTGAAACAAACTGATTATCGATGAATCAGCAACAACATGTGCTGAGTCAGATCACTTATTATAACTAAGAACTTTGTACGACTAAGAACATAGTTACTTACGTTCTTCTGATCAGCTGTCTATACTTATTGTCATGTCTTATGTATGATTATATATAAAACAAGGTGTGCTAGTATATGGACATAAACCAATCATCAGCTTGCCCTGCTTATTTCCATATTACATATTTAAAAAATAAATGAGGCAATTTAATAACATTGCAAACATGAATATTAAATAATCCACACGTAACAATTGATTTTATATTGCGAGAAACATGACAGGCCTGTCATTGGCTATTACAATAGCTGCTTTGAGAGACACCTTATATTTTTCACATCATTTAATATATAGTGTACAATTTTGACTCAATCAGCAATATGGCATCGTTTGTTAAGCTGCCCTAATTTTATTTGATAGCGTTTGGGAAATCTCGGAAATAGTTTGAATTTCTCGTATAATAATAATATTAGAACATGTAGGAGTAATTAATCTAAATACAACCAAATTTTAAAATCCTATCGATGAACTCATCATTGAGTTAAGTAAGTGAGTGGTGAGCAGGAGGTGATAAGAAGGTGAAGGGTAGCTGATTTTGAGCTGGGAGGAAGCTAAGTAGGAGGTAAGAGGTAGGTGAGGGGTGATCTGTGGGGAGCCGAGGAAGAGCTTAGAGGGAGCGGAAGAGAGCTAACCCAAAAAAATTGAGTTAAAAATTACGTAAAAATGAACGAATAACCACGTGATTTGAGAGGGTGGTGAAGGGGTGCCGAGAGGGACCGGGGGGGGGGGGGCTGCGAGTAATACTCGTTCGTACAACTGTATAATTTGGAAGATATATAGCCTACTACGAGCCATACATACATATATACAGTCCTATTTCTTCATATTCTGTTATATATACAGTGTGTAACTTGTCCATCTATACATACGGATACGTTAACTATAACTATATTGTCGTGTACAGCTATATAGACATATATATATATATATACATATATATTGCATATATGATATATAATAAAGCCTATGTATGTGTATGTAGAGCCTTATGGCTCTAAAATGTGACTGGCAAACTTATGGTAAGTCTAAATAAGCTATATAGGCAAATTCGCAACAACCCAGTAACCTAAATGAGAAGCTTTTTAACCCAGTAGCCTATGGAACAGCGAGTAAAATAATATCATGATGTGATAAATTATTGATTAAATGACAACATAACCTGATCCTAAGCTTTTTAGCCAAGTAACCCAGGGGCATCGAGTCAATGATATATTACTTAAATAAATTATTACAAAAATAACAAGATAACCTAAATCCCAAGCTTTTTAACCCAGTAACCAGAGGACAGCCAGTTTAATAATATAATAATTTATTAAATTGTTGAAAAAATAACATAACCTAAATCCCAAAATTTTTAACCAAGTTACCCGAGAGACAGCAAGTTTGATAATATAATGATAAAATAAGATATTGATTATATAACAACATAACTTAAATTCCAAGCATTTTAACCAAGTAACCCGGGGGACAGCGAGTTAATGATGTATTACTTAAATAAATCATTACAAATATAACAAGATAACCTAAATCCAAAGCTTTTTATCATAGTAACCTGGGGGACAGCCAGTTTAATAATATGATAATTAAATAAATTGTTTGAATGATAACAACATCACCTAAATGCCAAGCTTTTCAACCCAGTAACTCGTGGGACAGCAAGTTTAATAATATATTGATTAAATGATTTATTGAATAAATAATAACATAACCTAAAGTCCAAGATTTTAAACCGAGTTACCCGAGAGACAGCAAGTTCAATAATATAATGATAAAATAAGATATTGATTAAATAACAACATAACTTAAATCCCAAGCTTTTTAACCAAGTTACGTGAGGAGCAGCAAGTTTTATATTATGATAATAAAATAAATTATTGATTAAATAACAACATTACTTAAATCCCAAGCTTTTCAACCCAATAACTCGGGGGGCTGCAAGACAATGATATATTACTTAAATAAATTTATCTAAAAATAACGAGATAATCTGAATCAAAAGCTTTGTAACCCAGTAACCTGGAGGACAGCGAGCTCAAAAATATAATGATTACATAAATTATTGATTAAATAACAACATCACCTAAATCCCAAACTTTTTAACCAAGTGACCTGGGGGATAGCGAATCACTCACGGTGGGCAGGAAGCAACTTCAAATCGCAAAAAAATGGCCACAAAAACTAAAAGTGGTGATGTATTTGCACTTGATAATAGAGTCAAAATCAATTTGAGTTGAAATCCTAGCTGCTCCTGTTTTCAAGATATTCTAATTTTTCGATTTTTCAAAAAAAATTTGTGATATATAATTTACTTACTAATCACCATGTTTTAAAAATAAGCGTGTGATACATTTTTAATAAATAATAAATAAAACTATGAGAGAAACTGTATATTTTACCTATTTATTATAAAATATTTAATGATTATAAGACCAAGCCTGCTAGTACGTAAGTTTTTAGCCGATCTTACTCGTTACCAAGGTGTACGACGTAGAGGTAACTTACCACACACCTGTCTTTTTTTTTCTTTTTTTTTTTTTTCTATTAATCATTTTGTAATATTAAACATTTTGCAATTATACGAAAACAATTTGATGTTCTCATCTAAGGTCAACATTAAAAAAATATATTGTATAGTATGTAATCTTAAATATGCTGAAATAAAAAATCAGCTGCTGCTTTTTTCATTCGTAGTGAGAAAGATTTATGTTCCATCAAATTTATTTTAAATCTTTCCCAAAACTTAAGAAACTCTCTGTGAATTGATTTTTTCATTCGTAGTGAGAAAGATTTATGTTCCATCAAATTTATTTTAAATCTTTCCCAAAACTTAAGAAACTCTCTGTGAATTGATTCCCCAGCCTGTTCAGACCATACTCCTAAGCCATCGTAGTTTAAAAGTATAATTGCTTGTTTCAAATGATCTAGAATAGAATAGACAGATATTCGAGAATTTTTACCTGCTGCATTATTCAAAAGAAGTTCATCAGTATCATTCACAATTTTTCTTTTTAAAAGACTAGTTATGATTTGATTTTGTTGTTCATCAGGGAGTTGTTCTACTAAATTAAAAACATTGTCACGGGCATTGGAGGAAGAACCACCTTTACAAATATGTGGAATACCTTTACCAATTTCCTGAAAACAAGAATTACAAATTTTTAATGAGGTTCTCTCTTTATTATTATTTGTCGTTGCAGAAGGAGTTTGCAAAGTATTTTCAGAGCCCTGATTAACATCAATTTTAGTGGCAACCTGACGAATAAGACCTCTACCTTTTTTTTTTTTTTTGATGATTGGTTCTTTGAGATGTTAGACAAATGTAACACTCGCAACTCGTTACCTGTCTGGTTGTTTTTACTAATTTTATATCTTCGTAATTAGGCATGGATAGAGATGGTCATTTAGAATTACCATGTTTTTCTAGTTCACTGATGGTCGATCTGTAACTGATACAGATGCTTTTCGGGAATTTCTCATTAGAAACATCATATCGGTTACTAATATAATTCTTAATAAGTGCAATCTGTTTTTCGCTTAATAAAAAATGATTAGATGGCTTATTATGAAAAACGACTTTTTTTCCACAAGGAGCGCATACTTTTATCCGATTTTCTTTATGATCACATTTATGATTTAAATATGGATGAAGAGACATTATTATATTATAAAGCCAATTTCTACAATCAGTATCCAGATAAATATGTTAAATGACACCTGAAGTTAAGATAAGATAATTAACGATGTTAGATACAGATTATATATATATATATATATATATGATTGTCACTTCAATTTTTTGATTTCAGATAGCAAAGCGCCATCTAGTTGCAATCAAATAACTATATTTTCTGTGGAATAAATCATTCTATACGTACAATACATGGTATATTGGAAAAAAAATTTAAATAACTAATTTTTACAGTTTGAAATTTGAAAATCAATAAACTTATAGAAAAAAATAAACGTATGCATTCGACTTAAAAATAAATCTTTCACATTTTAATAAGTTATCATTTCTTAAAACCATTTCTCTTATACAATTAAAGACATTATCTATATAAATTTTATAAAAGTATTTGAAACATGTAAATTATAGTACCTATTGTGAAATTTTATACAATTTCTCCATACAAAATCAAAAAAATAGATTATCTTGAAAACAGGAGCAGCTAGGATTTCAACTTGAATTGATTTTGACTCTATTATCAAGTGCAAATACATTCCCACTTTCAGGTTTTGTCGTCATTTTTTTGCGATTTGAAGTTGCTTCCTGCTCACCGTGCACTAATAAGTTATTTAAATAAATTATTATAAGACTAACAAAATAACCTTAATCTCAAGTTTTTTGACCCAGTAGCCGGGGTGACAGCGAGTTTAATAATATAATAATTAAATAAATTATCATAAACATAACAAGATACCCTAAATCCTAAGCTTTAAAGCCAAGTAACTAGAGGGACAGCAGGTTGTTATTATTTTATTCAATTTAAATAGCTAGGTTTGTGAATGACGTTGTAATTTGAGTATTTTTCTAGAGCAAAATACTATAAATTTGCTATCCCCCAGGTAACTTGGTTAAAAAGCTTCGAAAATAGGTTATGTTAGTTATTTACTAAATAATTTTAATTAGTTTAAATTATTAAACTCGCCGTCCCCCGGGTTACTTGGTTAAGAAGCTTGGGATTCAGGTAATGTTGTTATTAAATCAATAATTTATTTAATTAATTGATTCAAATGTAAATCAGCGCCTTCCGATTTTATTATATGAATAATAAAGCAAATCAGTGATCCGTTGGAAGCGAGGTGGAAAATTGTATGCGTAGTGTATATTAATTTCCTCTGTATGTTTTTTCGTAAGAATCGCTGACTGTGCGACAGCCTCATCAAACATTTTAAAACTATATTCTAACTAACAACTTAATAACGATTTTGCCGGAGAATGAACGTTAATATAACGTTATTAAATTGTAAGTTACAATATAGTTTTAAAATGTTTGAGGAGGCTGACGCACAGTCAGCGATTCTTACGAAAAATCATACAGAGAAAATTAATATACACTATGTATATAATTTTCCACCTTGCCTCCAACGGATCACTGATTTGCTTTATTATTCATATAATTTATTTAATTATTATATTATTAAACTCGCTGTCCCCCGGGTTACGTGGTTAAAAAGCTTGAAGTTTAGGTTATGTTGTTATTTAAACAATCATTCATTCAATCATTATATTTTTTAACTTGCTGACCCCTGGGTTACTGGGTTAAAAAGCTTGGGATTTGGGTGACTGGGTTGTTGCGTATTTGCCTGTTCAGCTTATTTGAATTTCCGGTAAGTTTGCCAGTAAAATTCGAGAGCCCTGTATAGCCGGCGAATAAGTAATTATATAGTACATAAATATATATATGTTGAAAAAATATTTTTAAATTTTACTGACTTGGAGAATCGAACCTCTAAACTTTTGGATTGGTAGTCAGGGACCTTATCGATTGTTGTACGCAGCACGGTAATCTAATCTGTTTTAATGCTGTAGGATACTAACCAAGAAATTACTGAATTAGAAAATTGATGGATAAGTGGGCGTTTTTTATATTGTATATAATTTAGCCCGCTAATTGCTGATGAAATAGTTATGATTATTTTTAAGTGGTGAAATAATGTTAAAAGCGTATTTTAAAGTTTGTTTTGCTTATATCTTGTGAACGGTTCGATATACAAAAACTATATAAATACCAGTGTGTAGGGCGGAAAATTTTCTACCGATATGCCCTTTTTTTTTGTTTTGACAAGCGCAAAGTGTTGAGATTAAAAATGAGCAAGGGAATTTGGCAATACCTGTGAGAGTAAGCGTGATAGAGAGAGCCGTTGATCGTCTGCTCCCTTTATCGTACTTTGATTGGTAGGCCTTTTTCTATGCTTCCCTCAATATTTTGCGCTTGTAGAAAATGATGAATAAACATTAGAATTACTATTATTTTTTTATCATTTATTAAAGATTTTTTCTTTGTAAACAGGATTATTTTAAACTATAAAAATGTGACCATAATTTGAAATTCTCTTGGTATCTTCTAACCGTGTTTGTGTTGAACATCCCGTGCGTCAGGCTTCACTCGCCAGATGGATAAACCTCCTAAGTCACCTTTCCCTCAACCGGCGAAATTCATGTTCGGTTAATATGTAAGCGCGTTCTTATCCATCATTCTTACACCCCTCTGGTGTCTTAGGCAAGAGCTGTTGGGTTTGCCTTACTGATGAGTCCACCAACAGCTCCGGGACAAAACATCCTTTTCTCTCTCAACAGTGGCCCTTAGTAAATCCCCACATGTTTATTAAAACTCAATATTTAACCAATAGTGTGTATTTCATATTTTTTTTATCATGAGCTGATTCTTACTATGATAGAAAATAGAACAGAAGATTCTACAGTTTTAATTGTTGAATGCAATGATAATGTATGCATTCCACCAAATTTTTTTTTTCTCTCAAGCTTATGTATTGTTATACAAAGAAGGCTAATTTATTCTAAATCACATTCAAATTTTTTGTGTCATTACAATTTATTCTATATTTTTTATACGTTGATGAGTAAAATAGTATGAACATAATTGAATATTTGCATCTTCCTAACCTATAATATACACTTATAAAAATATATATTCGTAAACAAACTGTCTTTTCAATATAAAAGTATGAAATCAAGATTATTAATTGTAAGAAAAAATACTTTCTCATCATAGATAATCAAATACCACCGGCTTCAATAACGTATTCTTTGATGTTTTACATCCGTTGGGGGTCACGAGACCCACACCCAGTTTTTTTATCAATAAATGGGTTTTTGCAACTGGCTTTTTCCCAATTCTGGTTTATTATTTAGCGAAACCCTCATCCAGCAGTAAAATAAGTGATTGCGAGTACAAAATCAAAACAAAAAATTGAATAATTGAAACACGAGGTTTTGCCTTCTAAGGCAATGCTTTGGGTTAACACATATGGTCATAAGCAAGACGTTTTGTAAAATAATTGACGTATTGCAGGATATTGATCGTATCTATTCATTTTTATCATGAATTAGTCATACAATGTTTTTGAAAGTGTTAGTAAGAAATGAAAAAATTAACTTAAAAAAATGTCACAAAAATCTAACTTACTAGATAAATTTTCCAATTTCTTCAAATGGATGAAAATTTCTTCAATATTCTTGTTCATTCTACAAGCAAGATCAGGTATATAAACCTTGGCAGTTGAACTTAACTCATAAAAAGTCTTCTTTTGTTTTGATAAACTAATTGCTGTAGATAAAACAGGTGACTGTGAATAAAAAATTGTTACTCACTTGAATGATTGAACAGTACTACAGCTGAATAGGATTTATTAATAGATCTACTTACAAATTTTGCAATTGTTTCTAAATTATAGACATTAGCACAAGAGATTTCGGCAATCATATGAACACAAGGATAGACACTGATAAATCTTTTCGGATGAAGTTCAAGGTAATAAAGAAGAGTAGTTATCATTTCTTCAGAGATGTCTAATGTTTTAACAGTTTCTTGTACAGAAAAAAATATATCATGTCCTGCACAACGAGCTTCTATATGATTTTCAATCGGTTCAAAACAATCACATTTTATGAATATCTTTTTTAGCAGATGTCTTAAAGTTTGTCTATCGATGCCCTTTGAATTTATATGACGCTGCATTTCATAAAAATCTGATTTTTCCTATAAAAGAACGATAGTTAGCATTTTGTACAAAGAAACATATTTATTTAAATTTCAAATGACTATTAGAACTTTAATTTCTAATATGGTTCAATCATTCTGTGAAAATAAAGCTTTTTTATTAATAAACATCCGAAATTTAAAATGAGTATTCTACCCATGTATAAAATGATGAGAATGACATTAAAGTACTTGGATTTCTAAGAATATTACACTAGAGTATTCAATTTCCGATTCAGTTTATATGATTAACATTAGGACTTTGATATTTTACCCAAAGTAGTGTATCTGTAGGTATTGTAGTTTATTATGATTAAAAAAAATCATTTTTAGATACTGTAATCATAATTGCTGTCTGTCGAGGACAAATCTTGCAATTAATTTTTCAACTACTTGAGGACATCTTAATATGTTAAAACTTTGCAAACACCTTTTGCTCAGAAAGTTGTGCATAGTATTGAATATTATATATAAAATAAAATTCAATATGTCCACAACCACGAAACAGCAAATAACCTTTTCCATCACAATTACCTCGACATGAGTGTTACACAAGATAATAAAGACAAATAGAGTGCATTCAGCTATGTAAGGACATTTTAAATCTGATATCACAGTCAACAGTAAATGGCAAATGGATTATTATTTAGTTTTATTCGCTATTTAAGTTACATATCACATACACCAATACATATACATGGATGTATCTCACCACATAACACAGTTATAAGAGGAAGATTCAGTCAGCTAACCCTCCCTCGCCGCCCCCTTATTATATAATTATATGTACTTATTTCTGATCCCCTAAAAACTAGGTATAGTTTTCTCATTTTCTAGGTTATTCTAAAGTAGTAAATTATTCTAATTCTTCAATACTACCTTTTTCAAATATTTTGTCACAACCCTTGTACCACTTTATTTTCCCTACTTTACTGAAATTTACAAGTTAAAAATGAATATAAAAGTAACTAAGAAACCTCTTATGTGGCAATGAGAACAACATTGAGTCAGCAACCTGCCTTTGCAAACATATTTATTTTTTCTTTTGTCTTAATTCTATTGATCATGTTACTTAAACTTTAATCCGTAAGCAATTCACAGGAGAATAATGGAAGCATAGTTTCTGAAGTAAAAGTGTAAGGTTCGTTAGGGTGACAAATAACTTGAAAATATGAACAGTAAAAAATAAAATTAATTGAATAAACAAAGTTGCGGATTTAGAAAACCAGTGGGATGTTTAACTGGAACACATAACCTCAACATATAAAAAGCGTTACAAAATTCTTGAAACGAATTATGAGTCTCAAATACAAAAACAAAACTGAAACTTAAATGCTCAATGATGATAAAACTAATTATTTTTGACAGAATTATCAGTGAAAAGGAAAAAACAGATTAAAATTCAGACGTAGAGGAAGAGACATAATGCAAAAGCACACAACATAAGGCTATCTTTTAAAAATTGTCATAGTTATAGAAACCGTTAGTTATCAGAACGAATACTGTTTGCTGGATCCATCTGAAAATAACAGACGTGGTGAATTTTCTCAAGTCAATTAAATAATTCAAGAGTAATTATTCCATAATAATGTAAATTAAATATTATAATTAATAAGCTTTCATTCATAAAAAAATTAATCAGGTAAAGAAGATGACTCACACGGGCAAAATGTTTGAGATTTTAATTAACAAAAACAACAAATACAAAAAAAATTGGTACATCAATGGGCCACAAAAAAGTTTGCATACCTGAACTTTAATATATAAAAGTGAGGTTTAGAACCATAATTTTTAGCATCTGAATGAATAATTCAAACCGCTTATTTCCCAAATTAAATAAAAAAGCAGTCGTGGGATCATCACATAGAGCGAGTTCTTATAGCTCTGTTAAATCAGTGCTATGAAGCGAATTTAGACTCGTTTACGCCAACAATTAATAAATTGTCATTGTGGATGTTTAATACCGAAAAGAGAGGATTTAGTTGATGAAACATGCACTAGATATTCAACGCCTTTGATATACGTTCGACAAAGAAACTATTTATTAAAATTTAAAATATAAAACAAGACTAGATTCTTAAGAAAAAAAACAAGATTCAAAAAGAGTTACAATGTTTGACCTTATTATCAGCGAAATAAAATTGCCTGTTTAAACTCTAGGTCAATTGTAAATACAAGAAATTACAGCCTGATCTTTTGATAACTCAACTTGACTAAAATAGCGAGTAATAATTCAACAAAAGATTTTTCAATCGAAAATTAATAACTAACAATACGAGTTGTACGCAAGAGAAGGCAGTTCAGCGAGGGCCAGCAAATTATTGAGCCGTGCAAAAGCTCTGTAGTATAAATGACGATGGCGTAATGTATAGTGACTGATGAAGTAGCTAAGAAACAGCGGCTACTTGCGATCAGCACTGCGACCCAGCGAGGAGTAGGCCGATCGGCTCGAGTCAAGAGGGCAAGAAGACCGAGTAAGTTAGAAGCGCTTGGAGGGGAGAGACTCACACACGGCAATTAGGTCATACATTGCGTAAATATAACCGAATTTAAACTCTTAAATAATATGAGTGTGTGCCGCTTCCAACCAATCATTAGCCGGCCTGCTCCTCAAAGGTACGAAGCGCTCTTTCTTGCTTAAAAGCCTTTTCCTGATGAAACACTACTACTTTTTATCACACAAATTTTACAATTCGGAGAATGTTACAGTTACGATCAAATCACATACTATACTGTTTTTTTTAAACAGAGCAGTCCCTGAATTGATTTTTGCATTTTAATATCGTACTATGTATCTAGGTGACACTTCTTCCTACTGATAAATTCCCATATATAATTAACGTGGACCATTCTACGTGGTATTCACGAAAAATATTATGTGGAATCAGCATAGGACTAAATACGTTTAAAATACCAGGCGTATGATAGACCGATAGGACTGTGGTCTGATAGATCTGTTAAGTATGTTGAAAATACGGGAGTTTCTATGGACTTATGACTATCTGACTATTACCGGCCATGTTATAAAAAATTAACAAGTTTGAAGGCTGAATATCAAACCCATTTCGACGCTTTCCAAAATCAACAAAATGTAAGGATTATGCTTATTACTATTCGTGTGGATACGATTTGTTTTGCATTCATTCCAAGACACAATTCGATTACAACTTCTTACATTTACTTCTCCTTAATGATTACGGTATTAATTTTTCGAAACGTCTTTACGTAATGATTAAAAGTGTTAATATTTAATATATTTCCTCACATGCCTTGTGCAGCAATTTATAACACTGTATAATGAATGATAATTATACCGACGGCAAGTCTGAATGTGCTGTAACACTAAAGTCTATCCGATTACGTTAAAATTCCTTTTTTTCGCGCAAGGACGTTACAACTAATATTAGTAATAACGTATGAGATTGTGCTTGACAGAAAAAGCACTTTTGAATTCGGAGCCTGGTCTGTCACACTATATTGTCCCTAACATCTTTTAATAAATATCTTGTACTTTACCACCACAGGAAAGCGCGAGAATTACTACGGGAAAATCTACGTCAGCAAATGATGCACTAAATCTGCAGCTACGACCTCAAACATCTATGTCGGCGAGTACTCTGGTAAAGCTTCTTAAAATTATTTCGATTGTAGAGTACACAACCTTTTACCTATTGTAACTGTATTAGACTTGAAAGGCAGTACTCTATATCAGTTTTTTTTTTAAAGCGATTCTTAACAGTCTGCCAAAGACATCACGCTCCATTTTATGTAAAAACGCCTCACCACCACTCTTCGTTTTTTCAAGTTTCTTGTCACATTTCGACGCGCAATTTTTATTGTATTTTTTTAAGGGCTTTGTAAAGCGACTTTTATCGACATTGTATTCATTAATTAACCACATTTTTCGTTACAAGAAAATTTGTTTCACATTTAAAACAAAATTTGAAGTTTGTTGGAGGCAGCTCCTCCGGTAGTCACGTTGTATAAAAAATCTTCATCGAAGGCCTTGCTAAAAGGATTTATTGTATTCAGGAAACATTTCCGTATGTCATTAGCAGCTGCTTGATTTTTTTAAATTATATGGTGCTTTAGTTCATGCGTGATGTCAATTTTTTTGGTAAATTGTATTTCTTTAATTAGAGCAGATATAATTTTAACTTTCAAACAAGGCTTAGTGTCCGCCTTTGCCTTGTGGAAATTGAATTTGTCAAATAAAAAATTCCTATCAAAGTATGAGCAGCCTCATTATCTATGTTGTGTTTAAATGCACAGTCGACTGGTGCTCTGGAGAAGCTTGAGCTTTTGCATTGTATGCCGAATGTACAAATCTCAAACTTGAGAATCGAATTACTATGATTCTTTTTTAAATCAAGAAAGTTTGATATTTTAATATCGATCGAGAGTAATTGTTTAAATACATTACAAAATACCGATCTGCCATGTCGAATAAGGATGATATATACAAGCCGAAATCGCAAGCGCGAATACTTTAAGACAGAGACAGAAAAGTATGTATCTTGTTAATATACAGCATGTAATACTGAGCCATTTCGCCGTACGCGCCAGACAGAGTTTCATCGGCATATTCGATGTAATTTTGTATTACAGACTCCAAAGACACACTCAGGTGTAATTCCTCTCTATTTTGTACCGAAACAGATCTAATACTATCAAGGTCACTCATTTAAATATCTTTATCAATATCGTACTTTTGAAAAAATGTTTAATGTGCAAAGACTGCGGGGTAGCACTTGAAAGAGAGTGGAT
This sequence comes from Copidosoma aretas, assembly GCA_030522625.1. Lineage (NCBI taxonomy): Eukaryota > Metazoa > Arthropoda > Insecta > Hymenoptera > Encyrtidae > Copidosoma > Copidosoma aretas. The sequence continues at coordinate 15,440 of JAPYYV010001561.1, read as the reverse complement.
TCACTTGCAGCGATTTAAGTGCTTGTCTTCAATGAATCCCGTTACCGATCCACCAGCGAGAGTTACCACTTAAATGAGTAAGTCCATTACACCACAGCAATCAATAAATTTTTGCACTGCCTCAAACATTCACAATTCAATGTAAAAATAAAAATTTCACGTCAAAATGTACCAAGAAACATGTAAAAAGGAAGAGTGGTGGCGAGAAGTTTTTACTCAAAATGAAGCGTGATATTTTTCGCAGACTTTTAAGAATCACTTTCAAAAAATTAACTGATATAGAGTTCTGCCTGTCAAGTCCACCACAGTTATAAAAGGTAAAAGGTTGAATACTCGCTGTAATTTAAGATAGTTATTACGTGATTAACATGTTATTTTCATACAATTATTACCAGCTACACAGATGATACATGTAGTCGGATCAACTGGTAAAGTTGAGGTGGAATTTGAGTGATCATCGCGTTAATATTAGGTTATGCATGGTCTATATGTAGACATCAGTATGGTATGAATCATGCAAATATTTAAAAACATTTCAATACAAAAATAGTGATTATCCAATTATCGTCCGCTGACGATCATAAAAAAGAGGCTCAGCCAACAATAGGCATCATCAAGATTTAAAATTATAATGATTAATTATTAGTTATCGTAACATCATGGTTTTAAGGCATAACAAATCATTTCAAGCCTCAAAGCCTGTACTGCATACTTCTCTCAATTATCAAACTATCATAAGATCCGAATAATACAATCTCGTTATGAATCTACATTTCCAAAGTTGAATCAGTATATAAATCTAATTTAAACTATTTTATATTTTTTCATAAAGACTTGGCCACAATCTATTTCAATTTATTTTTTATGTACTTTTATGGACTTACAAAAAAATTTGCGGCAATTTCAAGTTAGATTTACTCCGACACTCTTACAATATGTACAAAATAATATGGTTCTATGTTCGTATACAACTAACGATATTAAAAATAAATAATTTTATACTGTTGCTCAGCTGCAATAAAAGGAATCGTTTCGTTTTTTTTTTGAGGTTATATCGGTTGATATTTATGGGCAGTAAGTCCGTAGAAGCCTGCTGTACTGCATCAACCCCAATACATTTTTAAATTGTGACTACGGATTAGTAGCCTGTGATCTAAGTAATATCCAAGTAAGAATTTTGTCGAGTTTTAGGTACTTGATCATATTTTGGTGGGTTATATTGCAACAGCTATCTTGAATTTGCAAATAGTAAGCCCGGATTCGTAATCATCGACCTCGAAAACCCCCCGAGTATGATATTTCGTCGACATTTGGGCACTTTATCAGATATTGGTCCGCCATATTGGATCCGGCAAGTTCAATTTCATTATTGCGATTTGCATTTGTCAAAAACTATCTTAAAATATATTATAAAGTTATTATTGCCTGACATCATTTCGTAAAAAGAGACTTATCCTTCAAAACTGATGTGTAATTTAGCTGGTTTAAATCATTTTCAAAATTTGAGGTTAGGTCAAATAAATTCAAGGACGAAAATAAAAATCGGCCTCAACAGATGTCTTTTGATTCATCTTATCTTAAAAATAAAAAATAAATCATCTAAATCGGTCAAAAAGTGGGGTTTTTAAATTATTTTGAACAAAAAATGTCAGTTTGGGCCCACTGTGAGGCAGAAAAGAAGGATAGTATAGTGAATAGAGCGAATATAAGTGTGTGTGTATGAATGTAATGGCCACCAAGGATAAATCTTACAGGTGGAATAAGAGTCATCAGATACGTGAGGCCAAGCACTCGGGTTGAACAACGAGAGGAAGCCGACTCTGATACTGCTATACACACATATGTGCATTTGACTATGCATACGAGTAAATATATAATATGACCTGAGGAGAGGCAGGATTTAGTGAAATGTCAATATATCTGCCAATAAAGGGTGTTGGACACTAACTAAAATTAACTCTACCGCGTGTTTGTTTTTTCGTGTAGAGTAACACCTCTTATGCGCCCCCCCCCCCCCTTTCTAGTTACCTTTACAGGAATAGTTGGTTTTCCCGAACCAACTGTTTGCGGCAGACCTCCTGGAGGAGAGGAGTCCAGTGGGACGAGGTAAGCAGACGTACAAGTAAGTTTCTGACGGGGTGTAGGGACGGCCGTTTTCCAGCTGATACACTCCACGTCACAATTCTTGGTCATTGATACCGTTATTTGGTGATATTAGTCATGATTATCGTAACCGCGGAATTGATCAAACGTACTCCATGACTCAAGGCGATACCCTGCAATCACGTTTAACTATGCGTAACTATGACGTCACGCAGTACTCTGCAATTTTTCAGTCACGAGTACTTATCACTTTACGAAACACCTCTGCAGTTTCCTCCACGCATAGACATGCCTAAAAATATTTATCGACCTTTTGATAAACTAATTTCTTAACTTTTTAAAATTATCAAATGTTAATATTATAATACGTTCTATTTACTGTCAGTTTATCACTCCTAAAAAAAATTCTGACCATTAAGAAATTATCTTTTCCCAATGCTATAAAGCTAAGACGAATAGTGCATTCCACTTAAGAGGGTGATCTTTAAAATTTTCATTCATTTGTTTCTTCTATGTACGATATTTTGTTCGAGTTGACCGTCGTATAATTTGACTTAAATATTCGTATAAGGCTTCGGTTCTCTCGTGACAAATTCATTTATCCTTGTATTTAGTAGTGATACTTTTTAGGTAAAAAAACTTCTGTACAGGACTGCGGGTTGGTCCGCTTGTGCGCGCAGGCGCCGAGCTTAGGACGCGAAGTTACAAGAGCCTCCAGCTATCGTACGTTACACGTCCGAGGTCACGCGGTCATCGTCTTCGATGGCCTTACTTATTCGCGCGCGCGTGTGTGTGTGTTTATGTATTTGGGTCATATTGTTTATGCGTTGTAAATAGATATATACGCTTTGTGTATACATAGTTTGTTCTTGTTTGCACTGCTCTCTCCACAATATTTTTTTTTCTTTCTGAGCTTTGACTCTACCTGTTTAACATTTATTTGCTTCTTTTGTTACATTTGGTTTCATATGTTTACATACAATATTTTCGTTTACATCTTCACACAAAAATTACATTTTTACTTACTAATATTTGTATCCATGTACAATTTTGTTATTGGTATCAAAATGTTCATTATTATCATTATTATTATTATTTTCTTGCTTTCTTTTTTTTTTCTCGGTTTATTACAGTCAAATTTACATTTTTTTCTTTTCTAATTTCACATTTTTATGTATGTATATATATTTACATTGTTCATTTCAAAGGTCGTTTCTATGTTGCTGACTGGGACGGCTGCTTTCTGGTTTCTGATTTTACCCGCTCACCCAACAGCACTCTTGCTTCTCGTTCGTTAGCTACAGTTCTTTGCGCAGACAAGTCTTCCAGCACAATGTTGATGCGTTTGCGGTTAATTTCCTGTCTACCTGTGAACATTCTCAAGCCCTTAAGCATTATCGGAGGTATCCCTTTTAAAATTCCAAATGACCCTGCCGCGGCCGCCATGCCTAGCGCTATCTTCGCCGCCATCCACGCGTACTCCTTCCTATCGGAAAATTCCTCTTTAGTTTGCAATATTTCACGTACGCGTTGCACTATATCGGCCAATTTTCTATCTACTTTTATTCCGTCATTGAGACTATTATTTCTAGTAGCTTACTTTCTCCTACTCCTTTTATTCTTTGTATAACTCCTTTCAAGATCAAGTTTGAGCTTTTAAACTTAATATCTGGTTTTTTCCCTCCTCCTGCCCCGGGTACAGCCTTGTTTCGGATGTTTAAGCTATGCAGTCTCTCGCTAGGTTTATCACTCCTGAGTCTGTTACTTTTAGCGTCTTGTGCTCGGTATGTTCACACTGCACATGTACTTTTTTCTCTCCGCTGGTGCTGAATAAATGCTCATTCTTCACATGAAGGCATGTCCAATATGTGCCCTTCAATTTGGCCAGTATTATTGGACATTCTTCCGGTTTTTTCACTGTCTCGCCCGATATAAGTCGTATTTCGCAAGGGTGGTCTTCTTCTACCTCTTGTGTTGGTTCCATTTTTTTGCATATGCATATTTTTCCCAGCTTCTTGCATTGTTTTACCACTTCTGGTGGTATTGGCGCAAATCTTTTCGCGCTCGCGTGGCTTGCTACATATTCGTATGTTGGCTGTAGATATGCAACCACGTCCTTTGCCTTTAATCCCACTTGTTCCACTGGCAATGATGATATCCTAAGGTGGTCTAACTTTTATTTCGTTACGAGCGGTATCTCTATGTAGTATATAATTTTTTCGTTAAATTCTAAGATCGCTATATCTGCGACTTCCATAATCTCCTCTTCTGTTGATTTATTTTCTTTCCCTGGGAACTTGAGATCTGGTCTGAGCTGCCCTGACAAAATTTTTGCATCAGTTACAGCCCCTAATGCTGCCTCTGGTAGATGCAACACGCCTTGACTTGCTAAATAAATTATATTCATTGCTGTTCCGAATCTAACTACAAGTTTTTCGGCTAATTGTTCGAACTATAAATTCTGTAACTATTTTTAACCCTTCCTCTGTTATTTTTCCCGCTTTATCATCGAACCTTTTTATACTCTGAAGCTCTAGTTTATGATCACTAAACGAGGTAACCCTCAATTGTTCTGCTAGGTACTTAGTTGTATCGGTTGTGTTAGTCAATTTCGACTCTACCAATTTTTGTATTTTCTTCTTTTCTGCTTTTGCTGCCTGTCCCTGAAGTACTTGCACTGCTTCCATTTTACTACCAATTTTTTGACCCACCACTGCTCTGTACGCCTCTTCTACTATTTCTCGTATTTTTAGGGCTTTATATGTGACCTGCTTTATTTGTGTTGCGCATTCATCTTCCCTTCTCAACGTCACTCTGCATTTCCACCTTGCTTGCCTGCTTGCACTCATAAATGCATTTAGTTCCTTGATCAGCTGATTCTAATCCATGTACCATATAATTATCCAGGTTGAAGAGACTGGTTGTATCGGGCCTAAATTTTCTACCAATATGCCAGGATTCCTTTCAATAAGTTTTTCTTCCCCCGGTTGTTCTGTCACCGGCATGGCTCCAGCCCTGAAACATAAGATTTGCGTTTTTCTTCACAATCCATGCGACTTTCTGTACTTCTGCTTATTGATCGTCTTCCTAATATACCTGTACTTACATATACTCCATGTTTTTTTGTTCATTTATTTTTTTGCTACTATCTTTATACTCTTGAATGTGTACTCATCTCTTGAGCCGTCCAAAGGCCACGCTTACGAGAAGAGTGCACATACAATTTATTATTTCGTTTATTAATTTTAATAGCTGACCTTTCTTTGCTTCCTTCTTATCCCCATTATTATCCTGACTACTTTAAACAAAACAATTTGTTTTCTTCGCGAGTCGTCCTAAGACTACGCTCGCGGCATTACGTGCTCTTTTACTTGTTTATTATAATTTTATTTGTTCGCTCTCTTATTACAATTTTCTAGCGTCCATCCTATTATTGATTTCTTTCATATCCAATGATTGGGTTTTTATAACGCATGCTTTCTTAATTTTATCTTTATGTGTTACCCTTATCTCGTCACCATTTTTTAACTCTATATTGTGATTTCTGTAATCTATTCCCACAATTTTATACGGGCCCTCGTACTATGCTTCATACTTCTTTCTTGGCTCGTTTAGAATATATAACGCCTCTCGTTCTAGAAAAAATCTTGTGTTGAGCGTTTTATCATAATAATACTTAGATGTGTACTTCACCTGCACTCGATCCATGGCTGCAATCGTTCTTAACCGTGTCATTGTATTTATAAAATTATCTAAGTATTCGTCATAAGTTTGTCCGTTTGTTGGTTTCTCGAAGCTGGACGAAATTCTAGCTGGGTAGCACAGCAATACCTCTTGATGTGCCATACCTGTAGCTGAGTTTTTTTTCGTATTGTACGAGTACATGCACATCTCCAGATGTTCGTCCCATTGGTCGTCTTCATCTACGCATGCCTTCAGATACTCCGTTAATGGGTGGTGCATTCGTTGTATTGCGCCATTACTTTGTGGGTGAAACGCTGTAGTGCCCATATTGTCTATTTTGAATACTTTTGCAAACTCCTCCAATAATTTGTTTTGAAAGTTTGCCTTTATCGGACAAAATTTTGCCTGGTGCGCCAAAGTATGCTATTACTCTGTCCAAAAGAGCATCAGCTGTTTCTAGAGCAGTTGCTCTCTTTACTGATACCAAAATCACATACTTTGCAAGCCAATCTTAGATCGACAATATGTGGCTGTTGCCGCGTGCAGATGGTTTGATGATCGGGCCATAAAAATCGATCGATATTTTTTTAAATGGTTTACTTGGCGTATCTGTTATAATGAGTGTCTGGTTTGTTTTTACCCTAACAAGCTTCTTCGATTGGCATGATTCACAACCCAACACAAACTAACGCATATCCGGTCGCATGTTCCTCCAATAATAATTCGTCGCGACTTTGTTGAACGTTTGGATTATGCCCCTGTGGCCTCCCATAGATGATTCGTGATATTCTTTTAGCACCTCGAACCGCTGTTCTGCCAGTGGAACTGTTAAGTTATTTAAATATAATACCGCTGATACATTTACATTTTCAAAGATATTTTTGAACTGTTCCGCGAAGTAATCCCACTTTGCTGCGCTTAATATTGCAAGGTCTCGTATAATACCCACTGAATCTATGTTGATAAACCCCATGATTTGTTTTGAAGACGATATACATATCTTGATATCCGATTTTAATCTTGTACTGTCAAAGTGCTTTTTCACGTATAATTTCATTACCAACACTTTTCTTGCTTTTGATAGAGTGGCGTCTCCAGCACTTTTTTCCTCCTTAGTTATCGCCGCTGGGTTTATATGACCTCTTTCCTAAAGGGCATTTATGACTTCTGTGTTTGGTATGTTTTCCGTTATTGTGCAGAAAGCGATGTTGTCGAGGTATCTGAACGGGTGTTCATTAATTTTTTCAAGTCTTCTAAATGGCGGTATGTCTTTACTCTCTTCTGGCTTCCAGGGCGGTCTTTGTATTGGACGTGGAGTCCTGCATGCTCTGTACTTTTTTAGACCAGGTATGGTTGTGCTAACCTCGTCGTAATCCGTAGTGTCATCACCATTATGTCCATCTATATTATTATTCGGAAAATCTTTGCCGTGCTCCTCTTTATCTTTTTCCATTCCGACGATCTTATCGTCTATTTGATTGCCAGGTATCACTGATTGTTCTGGCTCCACTACTAAACTTGGCTCATCCAGTGGTTCAGGTGGTGGCGGCGGAAGATTGCGTTTTTCTGGAACATGTTCCTCCCTTGATTCAAAATCCAATTCCTCGCTTGTCTCGTGACAGGTATTGTTTTTTTCCATAGTTCTTTTCCTGATGTCCCCTTTCGTTTTTTGCCTCGTATCTCAAAACCTGTTTACATTCCTTTTTCTCAGTGCTCTTCTTGCATCCCAAACCACTACAGTATCCTCATTCGTACTTTTATACAACTTGTTTACTGGCTTATAGCGTTTTTGCCGTTTTTTGCAGAGCACTTTGTAATGTTCCGGCTCATACAGCATGTGCTCGTATTCTGCCCCTTCCATCTCCTTGTAATGCTGACACATTGGTGGTCTATCCCTATATATATAGTGCACACAGATGTTCTTTTTGAATTTCTGGAAAAAAACTAAAATACACTCCCCATCACCTGACTTATATTTTATTCCTAAAATCTTCCTAGTTTTTTCTGGATTGATGCAGTCATCAACATGTTTCGAATGCAGCAAGAATTGTCTTAACTGTTTTGCTGCCAAATCTTAATCAAACAACATCATAAGGCTGTAAAACTGGCAGTTACCATCGCCTCTAACATCTTTTATCTGCCACTCTTTTGAAGGCCTTGCACAATTTCCGTCTGATCCACGCTTCTGCTCGTTAAGGGCTTCGTTTGAAATGTATATGCTCTTTTCTCCTAGATCGTCATTGCTAAAATCAACTGATGCCATGGGGGTTTTCTCGCGATTCAAAAATAGTCTTTCTCCTTGCTCATCCCACGAAAGGTTGGCTCCCTCGCTGCTGGTCTTACTCCCATTTTTCTATTTCTCACTCTTGTTCTCCGTTCTCACATCGTCTTTATTTGCTTTCCATCCTGTTCCTTGGGTTGGTTAAGGTCTTTGCCTCCGTTGCTACCACTATCCCCTACTTTCCACACATCAATCCTGACTTCTGGTCTGTCACCTACCTTTCTGCTCTTCATGTCGATGAAAACTTCTGTCTTAATCCTATCATCCTCCCCCTCCTGAACGCCAGCAAAATCATTTGCCGCTTTTGGGCTTTCTTGTCTGGTTATTCGATCCCCTAGAGAACTACAATGTCTTAAATGTCTACCTTCATTGTTCTCTTCATCCATCCTGTATTTGGGCCCTTCCAAATGTAGGTTTACTATCTCCAAATCCTCGTATACGGCACCTTCTGACTGCACCTCACCGTTGACTGCTATTGTCTCCTTGCTCTCTGTGGTCGTTTTTTGGGTGATGGAAAATTTTGGTCTCAGTATATTTAGTGTGTCTAGCTGTCTTTGTCTTTTCTTTCTCTGCTTAAGTATTGTTTTTTGTGCTATCACTTCGTAGGGTGTACTTGTTTTTTCTACTCCTTTCATTCATCCCTTTACTTTTTTCATGTGTCCTAATTTTCCGTTCGTTGGCCCTTGCGTTAAGATTTCCTCTTCCACTTGTTGATTTTTATCTGTTATTTCTTTCTCCTTTGAATACTTTCTATCCCTATGTTCTTTTATTTCCGTTTTTTCGTCTCACAAACCTAAATAATATTTTATTGTTTCCTTCTTCAACTTACCGTCCACTCGTACTGTTGCTTTTGTTCTGATTGTGAATATACGAGCTGGTAGACCGTCACTCATTAACCCTTCCTCTGTCTCTTGTTCATCTGCCATTTGATACAAAGTTCTTTTCGCCTTCTTTCATAACTGGATTCCTCGAAAGTGTGTCCGGTGCGTTGTTCAGGGTACCTGGACGGTATACGATATCGAAATCATACCCTCGTAGCTTGGCTTTCAGCCTATTGAAGCGAATGTCCGGCTTTTTGGACAAGTAAAAATGCATCAATGGTTTGTGGTCCGTTATCACCGTGAAATTTTTACCGTATACATAAGGTCTAAACTGCTCTTTTGTAAACACTACCGCCAGCAGCTCTTTATCGTAAGTTGGATACCTAAGTTCGCTACCTTTAAGGCATCGTGATGCGTATCCACATGGCCTGTCGTTACCTGTTTCTTCCTGACTGAGAATTGCGCAGATAGCATAGTCTGACGCGTCAGTCGTAACGATAAAAGTTTTACTTAAGTTAGGCGCTGTCAACACGGGTTCTGAGCATAAAGCGTCGACAAGTGTCTTCAAAGCTTCCTCTTGTTCTTCATCCCACTTAAATCCCGTGTCTTTTTTCGTTAGCTTTGATAATGGTCACGCTTTATTCGCATAGTCTTTTATGAATTTCCTGTAATATTCGGCAAATTTCAGAAACTGCTTCATCTTTTTTGCATTCGTCGGTCTTGGGTATTTTCTTGCTACCTTAATCTTTTTTGGTTCTGTCTTTACTTTACCATTACCAACCACATGACCAAGTATTTTTGCTTCTCTTTTTAAAAATTGGCATCTCTTTCGTTCTATGGTCATGTCTGCCTTTGCCAGTCTTTCCACTGATCTCTTCAAACGTTTCTCGTGCTCTTCGAGTGTTGCTGCAAATAACATGATGTAATCCATGTACACCTCAATTTCTCGTCATTGTAGATCCGCTAGAGCTGGTGTTATAACCCTCAAAAAGGTGTTTAGTTACTTTGAGCATCCCATCGGCATTCGTTACTATTGGTAGTGGCCGTCGGGTCCTGCGAACGCTTTTTTGTGTACGTCCCCTTCCCGAATTTTAATTTGGTGAAAAACACTCTTTAAGTCGACAACTGTGATGTACTTAGCAGCCGCTAAGTGCTCCAATATGTCGCTTTAAAAGGGTAGCGAGTAACAGCTTTCCACTGTTATTTCGTTTAGCTGCTTGAAATCCGTAACCAATCGCCACCTCTTCTCGCTATTTAGTCTCAGTGGTTTAGGCACTATCAATATATTTGAATTGTACGGAGAGGTTGACGATTTTATCACGTCCAAATCTATTGATTTTTGTTTTTTTTTCTGAAGCTCTATTTTACAGCCTGCGGATATCTATATATTCTGACTATAACTGGCTTATTTGATGTAGTCTCAATTTTGTGTTCCACCAAATTCGTTTTTTTAACGGCTCTCCGTCCAAACCAGACACGAACGGATTTACCGCTATCAATCTTCTTACGTGTTGTAGTTCTTCGTTACAGCCCTCGGTATCCACCAACGTCATTATTTGCTCAATCCATACTTCAATATTTTTAAAATCACCTTCTTTTTCTGTATATGTGTTGATTTCTTTCTCCTCATCAACACTCTTGTATTTCGGCTTGTACCGTCTTTTCCCTACTTCTCTATCGTATTCGTTTTCTTTTAGCAAGCCTACAAATGCACTTTCCTTCCTGGTGCCGTCCCCCACGTCGCCTACCCTTTTTACTTCTTTTGCTGTGTCGCATTCTATAAGGTAAACCTCCGGTACTGTAACTTTCCTTGCTTTGTTTGACATGTTCACACATTCCGCATACATTTTACCCTCTGTATAAGTGCCATAAAAGTTTCCAAAATTTACGTATTTTCCTACGTTTTGAAGTGGTACGTATTTATCTTGTATATTTTTATATTCTTCTTTGACCCTCTCATAAATAACCTGTCCGGATCTCGCTGCTATCTCGTAATATTCTGCCGTCTTCAGCGGTATTTCTAAACCACCTATGCTCAATTTATTTTCTCTTACACTAATTTCAACATTGTGCTTTTTAAACAGGTCCCACCCGAGGACTCCGTCTACTTCAATTGGAAAATCCTGCGGGACTATATGGAAGGTACACTTTATTCCGTAGATCATTGCGTCTACCGTGCCCTTCGTCTCACGTTCTCCATGAGTTACTCCAGTTATTTTTAACTTTACGTTTTCATCCAATAACACATTTTCTTTTATATAATTTTCCTTTAGCATCGAGATTTCAGCCCCTGTATCTGCGTAGAAAGCCGATTTTTTCTGTCAGAAATCAGCACTCTAGTATTACTGTTGGCGGTCTGCGCCCCACCGCTGCGTAGTTTATAAGCACATTAGGTAAATCCTTCGTTTTCTCATTTTCTGCCGATTTCTCCTTATTATCTATCTTTATTGACGGCGCATTTATATTGACTTGCTCACAAGCCGTGTTCTTGTGCTTGCTTCTCTCCTTTTGCCATCCTTCCGACTGAATGAGTTGTTTCTCTTTCGTGCCCATTGTCTGCCTTTCTTCGATTATGTATTCATCAATTATTTCTTGCATCCTGCTACCATATATTGCCGCTTTTATCTGATGCTCGATGTTGGAGGAGTACTCCGAGCATCGTTCTAAAAATTCGGCCCCTGTGTACGAGGCAACCCATCTTGTCTTAGTTCAGCAGCCCTAGTCTCCTGTGCACTTTTTGTGCACTCCGGTTCGTAACGCTTATTACTTTCTCAGTTGTTATTACTTGAGATGTTACTTCTACTGTTGTACCTTTGTCCGTAATTTCTGTTATTCGGCCCGTTGTATCCGTTACTGTTATTTCCTCGATAAGCATATCCTCTTTCAAAATCCCTCCCATATCTGCCGTAATTATGATTGTTTTCTGGATAAACCATTCCACGGGCCTTACTGCTAAACCTATAATCCCTGGGTCCATTTCCACCCTGATTTTTAGTTATGTAGTCCCTGTTGTTATATTTTCCGGTTGCTATTGAGGCATATGTTCTTCCTCCGTCTCTTCCGTCATTTTCATTTTGGTGCCGCTTATTGTAAGACCCTCGGGTCTCCTCGCCACGATCTTTTTCTACAAGCCGCCCGTTTTCTATATCGTACCACAACGAGCGACATTCTTCTACTACGTGCCTATTTTTGCCACAGTATCCGCATCCTCTAAGCTCACTCTCTCTTCTTGCATTTCTATGTATACTTGACCGAGGTGGCTTCATACTCACCATGTCCTCGAATTTTAATGCTAATGTTATAGCTTTGGTTAGCGTTGCTGGCCTATACTGAGAAACTTCGTGATTATAAGGGGGCTTAAGTCCTAATATATACTGTGTAATAACCTCTTTCTGTATGTTTCTTTTTAGTTGTCGTCGCAATGCTTCTAAAAGTTCTGGGTCTGCGTCCTGCAGTCCCATTGCCTTATTGAATAACCCTTGTACTCTATCCGAGTACTGCTCTACCGTCTCGCCCTCCATTTGAATTTTTGCCATCGCTAATTCTGCGCTATTAATGGCCCCATATCTTTCCGTAATTTCCTCTAGAAACTCTTGTATTGACTCGTATTGAGTCATCCTGTCGCTGAAGGAGGCTCTCCAGCATTTATATATAGTACTTAACTTCAAATAATTATGTAGCTGTCATTTAAAAATCAATAATAAAGGAGATTGTCATGTCAAAAAGATAATACTTTATAAGTGGGGAAAAAAAATATTTCATAAAATTTCCTGTACCGCATGCGCGTATAATTTCAGTTTTTAGAAACATTATGGTGAAAAATGACTTTCTTATGGGTTTTTCATCCGAATTCAAATTTTTATTGTTTTTTTTACTCCGAAAACGATTTTACATAGAATTACCATAGAAAATTTCAAAAAAATTTTAATGTGCAAGAAATTGGATGGTATTGTTTATAGCGAGGCTTATACGTAACTGAAGCTTTCACATGTTTTTGTATAAACAATACCGTCTAACTTCTTGCATAATAGATATTTTTTTTAAATTCTCATAGAAACCCTATGTGAAATCGTTTGAGGAATAGAACAAACTTTAAAAAAATGGATTTGGATAAAACCGATGAAAAAGTCATTTTTTACGAGAATGTTTCTAAAAATTGATATTGTACACACTTGCGATGTAGGAAATTTTATGAGATCATTTTTTCTCACTTATAAAGTACCCCTTTTTCGATACAACAATCCCCTTTATTTTTGAGTTTTAAACGACAGCACTATAATTAGTGCTATATATATGCTGGAGAGCCTCCTTAAATGAGCCGCTTCACGACCTTTCAGCCTGCTTGACAAGGTTGCCAGGAATTAAAGGACGTATTTTGTGTCCACCTTCCAACCTATTGCCCTAACCACCCTGGTAAATGCTGTAAGACTAAATGGATCCCCTGTAAACATTAGTATCGTCGGTATTATCCCACTTAACTCCTTAATAGAATAGTACCCTTCCCTTCCCCACTCCCTCTGGTAGTCCGTACACCCGTTTTCATGAAGTTCATGTCTCTGTGGCAATCTGACTTTTTTGGCACTTAGGTTCGTTACCCCGTCTAAAATTTCTCTTCCGTCTTGACGCTCTGTGTATCTATGCTGTCGGATTTGCATACTTCTTGGCCACTCCCTTCTCCTCTGATCTTCCTCGAGGCCCGTAAGCCCCAGCAGCAGCGTAGTTTTTCTTTTATCTCTGCTGTGCGCTTCCCTTTCACTTTCTTCCCCTTCCGTTTCCGAATACCACCGCAGTGACTCCGAGTCTCTTCTTATTGTGCTATCCCGCCGTCTCTCTGCGGTCCCGTAAGCATCTCCCGCATCTGAGTCATTGCTTCCTCCCCACTCTCGTAACCACATAGTGGCCCTACATATGATTCCGAGGCCCCGTCGTCTCGTAATATTTTACTATCATCATTTTTTTTTACTTTTATCCCTTCAGATAACTGTTTTTATGCCTCTAAGGATCTTTTCTACAAAGTCTCTGGTCTTTCTATTCGCCTTACCTAATTCTTTTACCACCTCGGCTGGTCTTTCTATTCGCCTTACCTAATTCTTTTACCACCTCGGGGTCGTGACAAAATTTTAGCCATACTTTGTCGTCCGTTATGACTTCCGCATTTTTCCACCTTATGCCCTCCATTGCCGTAACTTTCTCGATTAAATTATTTTCTCCAAGCATTTTTTTTTTTTTTACTTACATATTTTATGCTTTACCTTGATGGGGAGAAAATTTACACAATTTTACTGGAGTCCAGATTTCCTCCCTTTTGCTTATCCTTTGTCCTTTTACTTTACTTTTTTTTTATTTATTGTTATTATTATTATTATTTTTGTTTTTTTACCTTGCCTGGACTGCTGCCACGATTAGGACTATAATCAGCATCCCGGTGGCCATGTTGGTCCCTTTTATCAAAAATATTTCTTTCCGATGGTGCGTAGCGTGGCGGAGTCCCATCTCCTTGTTCTCCCCCGTTCGACTTTCTGGCGACGTTCGCCTCCTGGATGGATGAGATGTCGTTAGCACCTCCAATCAATCGCCACGGTCGTCCACTTTTCGCTGCTCGTTTCAGCAATCACTAGTCACGCGTATCCTGCTATTCACTGTTTGTTTCACACACGTTAATTTTTTTTATCTTCAACGCACTGCACTATGGGTGCTTCCCGACGACAAAAACGTAAAAAAATTACTTTTTTGTTGTTGTGCACAACTCACGCCTCCACTTCGAGCGCCAAAAAGTTAGGGGACGGGTTATTTACAACTCCCTGTTATGTGGGAAATGCGGAGCTTGGGGGTGCTGAGGAAATGAATACCCGCGAGTTGAAACAACGTAACCTTTTATTAGTAATTATACGAGAGGGCAGACGCGCACGAGGTGTTATTCTCGGAGGCCGAATGAGGAGAGCGAGTCGCTTAGTCTCGATGCTAGTACCTAGGCAGTACAGGACTGCGGGTTGGTCCGCTTGTGCGCGCAGGCGCTGAGCTTAGGACGCGAAGTTACAAGAGCCTCTAGCTATCGTACGTTACAATATTATTAATTTTACAACATTTTGAATAGACCACACAATATGTATATACTCTCCCATGCACTTTTGTCGAGCAACAGTGGGGTAAAATAAAAAACTCTGCTAAGATAATGTATGTACCATGCATTGCCTATTATCAGTCAATTTTAAAATTTTCTACTAAATGGAAATTTTAGATAAAGTGTAGGAGAGCTTAAGGTGGCTCATCATCCCTGTATAGCACTTCATTTAAATATTATATTATAAATGTTTAAACACCAATAATACTTTTGTCGACTGTAAATGTTGAGACAAGACAAATATTTATATCGGTCTTACAGTCAAATTAATAAACAAACCTGAATATTATTTTTAATTTTACGTATGTGTGTGTGTAATTTTTAAAATTATACCCACACATGTATACGCGCTGCTCCATACCAAGCAAGTTCAACGCTTGTTAAAATTCGTACTTGGCGGCTTCACTTTAGAAGCTCGGAGCCAAAGGAA
>JAPYYV010001560.1:0-23730 GCA_030522625.1 Copidosoma aretas | reverse complement strand
GCTATTGATTTTAGAGGTTTGCATTATGGAGTTGTAGGGAATTTTGAGGTTATGTTAGGTGTCTGACCGAATGACCTCTTAGAATAGAGTCTTAAAAATAGCTGACGTCTCATTTGCGATTAAATATATGTTAAAATAGAACCATTCATCTTTCAAACAACTTGTTACCTTTTGCTCACAAGTATGGACCATTCTTTGAGGTTAGGGATTAAATACGAGCTGATAGAACATTTCTGAGCTCGGATTCGTTCTCAGCGACCCAAAAAACATTGGGTACGAGTGGTCTGGTTTTTGCGTTTTTTTTTTGTGGTGCTGTGTTATTATCTGTATCATATACACAGTTATCAACAATATCCATTTTGTTTATTTATTCAATTGTGTTTATGCGATATATAATCATTTTGACTAGTAAAAGTACTTCACATATATTTGCATCATATTATCTACAGTCTTATTTCAAAAAAGTTTGTTTTTACGCAGTTTATAATTTATTGGTTAAATTATTCCATCAATACTTCTGAACAGCAAAAAACGTAGTTTTATTACAATTGTTGTATATTATTGAATAAAATTGTTGAAAAATCTTTAGTGTACTACATTGAACAAAAAAATTTGAATGCTGTGAGTCCAGACACTGAAGCTGTCAGGGCTCGAAGTACACTAAACTGCCACAACACGTCAGAGCGCACTACTACTCAATCTGTGGCTACTTTTTTTGTTACTAATAATTTAGGTGAATAAATTTAATGATCTTTGTTTTCATAAATCTCTGGCATTTTTGGAAAACATGCTTTCATCGATATTTCAACGCATTGAAATCTTTTGCAAGTTTTTCAGCAAAATACCTAGAATTCTAGAAAAACTTGATGAAGAAGGATAAAAACATCATTAAATTTCCGTAAATCTTTAGTAAACGGTCATTTTTCCAGTAAAATCTCTACTTATTGATTTATATTTAATATCGTCCATCGACTTTTTACTACGATCCATGACCTTTTCAAAACAAATATAAAATTTTTACTTCAACAAAGTCTAAATTATTAATGTAGATTTTGTATAAGCCATTGAAAAATAAGTTATGGTTCTTGAGAAAATCAAATTTTTAGCTTAGTTGGATTATTTAAATAAAATCAGGTCTCGTCTACTTTTTTTGTGCTTAGAGATTCTCATTAGTACAAATAAATCTGTCATTAAACTTTAATGTATATGAATTATTCTTTTTCACAGTTAAATTATTTACAAACGTTATTATACGAGATATTTTTTGCATTGAAAAACTCTGACAACACTAAAATCGGAAAGAAACAGATCGTTAGTGATTTTGCTTTGGACTAATGCTTAAATACAAAATAATACATGCTAGAGATGTTAATGGGTGACAATATATAACTGATACTTCATAAAAAACAATAGTATACGACTTTGATGAAGATTTTTTAATAGCAATGAGATTTCGTGCATGAAATTAATTGAAGTAACAAAAAATAGAAAAATATTTAAGATCATGACTATAAACGCTGTAAGTATACCAGCCGAACCATTTAGCAGATTGGAAGTACTTTTTGATAAGCTGTCATTAGAGATAATTTATCAGACTATCAACTGATTTGTCAGTTTAATTTAATTTCACGATTAAAACACTTAAAAATTTTCAAATACTCGATTGTTCGCGGTACTTAGAAGAATCATAAAAAGTATCGATACCTGCAACAAAATATCGATACCAACAGAGGGTTGATACACTATCGATATAGGTACTACTATCGCCAAACTTTGCTCTTCTGCTCTCAAACTTCTTGCTCTCAAACTGTGATAGTGTTGACAAACAGTTCGACGCTTTATTAATAAATGCACTTTTCGTTAATGTGAACCGTACGTATTTATATTGAAAAATTCATAAAGGCATTCATCATTATTTCGCCTTTTACTGTTCTATTCGTCGTGATTGAAGAGCTTTTTTTGCTGTACTAATCAGGTAAAATCTATTTTGAATTGTAAACATGAAGACAGTGCAAATTCCAAATGTAGACATAAAATTTTAAAGAACTTATTTTGACTTGTTATTTAACATCAGGCACGCATTTATTCTCTTTCTCTCTCTCTCTCTCTCTCTCTTTGTATCTTTATCTTTCTACATGTTTTTTTTGCAAAATCTTTCGTTTTCATTCAGTATAAGTTAGGTTATGTTGAGTGCACTATAAGTATAACTCGGCATATTTCAGTTCAGCTGTTAATTATGAATATTTAAGCGCAGATAATTGTGCACAGTCAACGTGTACACATCAAATTTAAAATACCAATCATTTTTCTAAAGTCATTAATTTGTAGAAAGTTCAATGCCTAAAAAAAAAAATTGTTCCAAACTAGACAGTTTATTCTGAGAGTTATTTTACATCATAATAAGCAAGAGCATATTCTTTTGTTTTTGCTGTCATAATCTTTGTGCAGTTATGATATGACGATTTTTCATAAAATAATATTTATCAGCAACTAATTATGAAGACATTTATATATGTAGCAGTAATGTACGTAAAATAAGATAGTAAGCGAATGGTATGAATGTTTTAAGGGTCTTATTCATTTGCTTGATCTTGCTTGAGTACAGAATAATTTTATAAATTACTAAACTAAAGCTGAGGCGGTTGATCTCTAGTAACACAATACATTACCTTGACAGCACATATAATATTCAAAATATGGTAATAATGCTGATTGGTTTACCCCGCGTTTAAATATATTACTTTAAAAAAGTATCAATATTTAGAGTATAAAAAAATCAATACTTAGAAACATATTTAGATCGAATTATCTGTTTACTTCGATATTATCAAATAGTATTAGAGTACTTCCAAGAATGTTTTTTTTATAGTTTACATTACTCTATTATATTTAATTACATATTTTATTAAGGGGGTTTGTGTCAAAAATTGACTACTATATTTTACCTTGAAAATTTTTAACTTTTTCTAAATACTTTTTTTTTACATACGTATAGTATGTTTTTAAGCTTAAGAATAACAAAATATTGGCTAAAATGGACCAAACTCATAAATAAAAGTAAGTTTGGTAGTAGCAAGCTGAAAATTTATCCTGTGCACTCATGTTTCTTTTTTTGAATGAACAGCTTATGATTTAAAGAATATACAATGTGTTGTCAAGTAAAAACATTTAGCCACTAGAGATGGATTTTCTCGAATTACATTAAGTGGCTTTCAGAAATACTAACAAGTAAGTGCATTGTATTACTGGGGTTCGCCTGAACTACATTGTTATTATATTGTATATTTTAGTCTTTATCGTGAAATAATTTATTACACTTAGTGTTTTAGGTTTAGTTTACGAGAAAAATAATTCATGAAGTATTACCGTAAAAGCCACGGTAAATTTATGATCAGAAAAATTTATACCATGATTTGAACGTAGCGTGACAGTAATCTTTCCTGAGCAGAGAAATTTATTTTAATTATCTACACTTTTTCTGTAATGCTACGGTACAGATTATAGTTGAAATTTCTTGGACAGAACTTTACCGTTGCTTTTTCAGTAAAAATACATGTAACTTTTTTCTCCGTGTTCTTGCTTACGATGTTTTGAGGATTATCACGTCAGGTTCCAGAGTTTCAGACGTTGAAACAGAGTGTACCTAAGGAGGCTTACTACCTTAACGTGGTTAGTCAAGTAAAGTATTAAAAGTGAAGATCTAACTTGACTAGCGCATTTAATGTTAGTTTTAGTGGATTGGTAATACTGATGTGAATGAGCCTAATTCTCCGTTCGTAAACACATGAATCAGCTGTGTACTATCTGTGTATTACTTTGATAAAAATATGGCCTTTTTTTTATTAATCTGATTATTCAAAATTTTGATTCACATATGTATATTCTGTTTTGAAACTTTCAAACTGCGCGCGCTGTTATCAAGTTGCCACCCTACAGATATGCAGACGATATCCTGAGAGAAATAACCTTTCCAGTCGATCGGCACAACTTCAGTTGTTCATATCTTTTTTTGAAAGGAACCAATCAATATTTTTATGTATTGTATGGTTTCCTAAGGAGTTGTTTCATGGGTGACTGAAGTTTCATTACAATCGGTCTGTTAATTCCATCATAATTCGATAGGAAACCGTCACTACTGCATAAGAACCCATGTTATAGAGCAAAAATTGTTTTTCTTAATTATTGAGCTTAGAGGGAACAAATCGTTTCAAAACATTGCATGTCTTTTATATTTATTTATGGACCTATACTGATTTTTTCATTAAAATCTGTCTGTTAAATCCTGAAGGTTGTGAACCTCCTTAAAGCTATTTATAAATATTTTATATAAGATTTTTTGACTCATCTCGACCACTCTGTTTCAGTTCTTTATTCTTCTATTACAAAACCAGTCATATTTCTTCAATTATAAAATGCAATCTACCTAATTGCCACATTTAGTAACTAAGTTTGAAGATGTGTACTCTAATTATTGTACCTCAAACGAATCCGTAGAGTCGACACGTTCTGTCGGTCACATTATGTTAACAATCATAATCGTACTGAAATCTAAAATAATATGTTATTTGGAAATCGTAAAATATAAGAACAATTATTTTTTTTTAATTTTAATATAACATCGAGTAATTATTAGTAAGTATAGCAAATTGTTATTAAGATAGTATGCTAAACCCTGAGCAGCAGAAAAGACACAGTCCAGAAAAAAGTAAAGGGGGTCGTCCCAAGAAAAACAAATGGGATAGTAGAGCTGGAGGAAGACCACGCGTTGATGTTAAGTTAGGTAGCTCAGGTATTTTATGCAGAAGGGCTCATGAAATTATGAAATCGGCTGAGTATAATCTACGAGTTTCAGAATTGGCTGTGAAATTATGCAAATAAAAGATTAAAGCAGATTAATTTAATTTTGTATTTATTTATTTATAAATTCATTTAACTATAGAAAATTTATTGTTGATAAAAAACAAAAAATTTTTATCATTCATTAACGGAATCACCTCTCAAGGTAACACAACCCTGATATTCTGTATCGTGCACGTATATTGCAGAATTGATCGATTTTGTTCATGGAACTTAAAACTAATGTAGAATCATGAATCGCATTAATTTTGTACATATATATTACTGGGGCTCATTACTATCCAACTTATTTAAAACTATCAAGTAAAGTTCAACCAAATTTTTACGTATCTAAAGAAGGAATTTTCCCAAAAACGAAGATAGTCAATCAATTACTCTTAACTACAAAAAGAGACCTCAAAAAGCATCATGATTTGTTATATTTTTTGTTCATTTTTCTTTACATGTGTACCACAAAGAAGAATCGATTATCAAGCTTCTAATAATATGTACACTACATAAAAAAAATCAAATACAATTTTGTTTGAATTTAAATACTTTTGAAGGCTGACTTTTGAGCAATAACAAAGAGAATTATTATTTTAACATTTGTTCTTACTTTTGCGTTTTCTTTTAAAGTAGTACAAGTTTTTCATCAATATTGTATCAAAATTACCTAAGCTAAAACATATTTCGAATTTGTAATTAAATCAGCTAGTGTCTTATTGAAGACTGTACTATACTGTAATCGTACTAGAGTTGTTTGTGGTACCTCTAATAAAAATATTTGAAGAATCTCGTTTTTCTATTAAATAATTTAATTTGAAAACTGTCAACTTAAAACTCATTGTGAAGGATCAATAATTAAAGAAAAAATTCTATAATTACGATTTGCAATGAGAGATCGTAGACAAACACTTGGATAACGAAAACAACGTTTTCATACTAAGCTCGTTTTTTCAGGTGTCTCAACATTTTCTCCAGAGAAACAGTGAGGTGTGTACAAAATTCGAAATAAAAGCGAGAATTTCCGAAACGTTATCGAATTGGGTGCCATTTGGATTTTCTTAACTCAAATGCCTCGATCTTCCATATCTGTGATAACATCCATGATTTAATAATTCTATTAATTTAACATTACGTGGAAAAGTACTGAATAAAAAAATTGGAGAGTAACTGCGTCATTTTTAAGCTCCTATAAAAATTTTTACGCTATATATAAAGTTGAACTTTTCAAATATATTAAAAATTTCTTTATCGAAATTCTGCGAAAAAGAAAAATAACAGCGGAGAGAATTTTTAGAAAACATTTTTAATTTTTTTTTAATAATGTATTAAAACATACTTTGCATCAAAATTTATTGCTCGTCAAAAACCTACACTCAATGAATTTACTAAAGTTTTTCAGAGGTTTTCTTTTACAATGGACTTTAAATTAACATAACTCTTCATGCAGACCGCCAGAGATTCAATGTGTTATAAGACTATAATTGCGTGATGTAATATGATTTGTTAATTATATAACATATTATAGTTATACTGAGTTGACTGTCACAACAGTAAATTTATTTATGGACGTAACAAATGTTTAAAATATTCCATCAGTTGCACAACATACCACTCTAGCTCTGATTTATATTTGGACATAAAGTTAATGAAATCACTTAGCAATAATACTTTTCTTATTTTATACATGCGGTTAGAATGGGGGGACATTAAAGAGAGTTGTTACGTGGGTTTGTGGTCGGTTGGGTGTACGCGAAAGAAGTCCACAGTGAGATTTAGATGATTTTCTCAAATGCAGAGAAAACAGTGAAATTTTTTGACAGTACCTATTCAAATTATCAGAAAATCGCATTAATTTTTTCAAAAATTTTCGAAGCAACAAGCAGATGTCCATTTTGTTTGCATACAATTTCCTAGTTTAATAAAAAGTCTTTGTCAGACTTTAGTCCAGTCAACGATGCCTTCCTTAAATTAGGCTATCACTTATGCACGTAGAAATAAAAGCCTTTGAGTATCTACTTCATTTGTCGTACAGACTAGAACTCAAAACGTGGATAATAAGAGAGCATATGAAAGGTAAATATTTTGTACCTTTTTTCTTGTTGTGATACTTGTTTGGTTATTTTCATATCAATGTATCTGCTTACTTGTGTATCTGTATTTAGCAAGATATACAGCATTCATCAACTAATGTTATATATGACCAATAATCAAATGTACTTAGTAACGTAACTTTTTTTATAAATATTGATATCATAAATTTTTTTCGTCATATTAAGAACAGTATAAGTATGATAACAATTACGTGACCTTTCATAGTGTGTCTCTATGTTTAATTGACTTTGTATAAATGATAGAGTAATGATTTAACATTAAGTTATTATCTAATCGTACGGAAATAAAAAAGTTTAGAGTTAAATAATTTTCGGAATCTTTCAATAAAATGGAAATAAGTCTTATTTAACAGAATGATCAAATATGTACACACACCTTTTCCTCAATCTTATCGCACTTTACTTATTTTGCTTAAGAAAATCATTATTAGCAAATTCTTAAAGTACTATTATCCTTTCAGTATAAAATATCTTAAAACAATGATGTGTGGTTAAAAATGCCACAATCAACATTGCTTAATCAACTAAATAAATGACTTTTTATTAATTGTCGATCTTAACTCTATTTGTTTAAAATTTGACAGCCATTTCGATATCACAGCACCTTCTTCAGACGTTTGTACAACTAGACTACTGTTGTCAAAATACGTATTCTTGTAGACTAGATGATCTATTATTTATCGCGATGATTTAAGTGCATGTTACATTTTACAAGATCAGAAGTTATCGTTGCATCTAAAATAAAGTTACAATATAAGTAATATAATAACAATATTTGCAAAATTATTTTATACTTTTTGATTTCTTTGTATCATCGTTAATACCGTAAAGATGTGATCATTTTATTTTCAATACTGGTAAAATATGTCTATCTTTATTATTATTCATAGGAAATATAATAATATAATTTGTGCCTCCCTCGTTTTATATTATATTCCAAATAAAAAAAATAGTGTACTGTAAACTGAACCATGTTCTTATACAATAATCAAAAAATTGTATTCTAGATGGAAACAAACAATGAACCATTTTGAAAAAATTTGGCATGTAAAATAAGTCTAATTAAAAACAAAACTAAGACGGTGAACCGAAACTGTTTTATGTGAAGGTAATAAAAATCTTGACATAAATAAACTAAACCACGCAAGATCGAAATCAGTCGAAGAGATTCCAAGTGATGACTGAATATTAACATAAACTTACCTAGGCTGCATTTTTGATTCATTGTAGATAAATCTTAATAATGGATGGACATTTACGTATCGAGATAATACGTTATAAATACGTTACCTAAACTTTAGAATCAAAGTACGCTTATCTGCAAAAATGTCGGTCTGCGTGTGTTCTTTAACTGTCTTACTACGACTAAACAATAAATTTTGGACTCGCTATATTTTGTTACTTCAATTGGATGCATCGATTTCCGAAAATCGCTGATTGTAAAGTAAAGTTTTTTGGCTACTTATCATTGAGTTTTTACATAAATTGATATTTTAAAATATAAACAAATACAATTGTGTATTTGTATGTACAGGTGATGCATGCAATATCTTCTGATTTTCACGACCAAATACATCGATCGCCACCTTTTTTTTTATTAATGTTCTACTGATGGAAAAGGTATATAATGGTATGTGTATGTGACGTACTTTAAACAACAATATAATCTGTAACAGGGTATAGTGTTTCTATGAATACAAAAAAAAAAATCTGACAGTGCATTTAAAAGAATGTGTAAATCTGTGTACAATTAGTTTTATTATAAGGTTCAATCAACACATTATAAATAAAGAAACTTTCTTTTATCTATTGAACTTTTAGTTTTGAGTACACTAAAAGTTAGCGTATGAAATATTGATAATAACTTACTGAATATTATGTGCTTATTGAACTTTCTGATGTTTAAAGACAGAAATCGCACGATTAAAGTGGGACTGTTTTACCATAATGAATCTTGCAATTAGAAAATAAAAAAGTAAAAGATCCGGAAGCTATTCGTCAACGATTCGGCAACATATTACTTGCTTTTTAATACATGATTTTATCGGATTCTGTGCATGTTCAAACATAAAGTAATTTTATATCTTGATGAAAATAAAATCACTTTCACAATTAATTTTCGAAAACAAAGTAATTAATAGTCAAGCTGACTTTGACAGTTGCAAGATTTTACAGTCAACTAACAATTTTGTAAAGTAAGTATTGGTTGCACAAAATCACAGATAAGACTTACTTTATACATAAATATAAGTCCACCCTTTAAAACCAACACGATTATATCATATCTATCTGAAGTCTGTTTTTATTGAAGTTTGTTGTATATTATCTTACAAAAATTATGTTTAAACAAACCGATCAATAAAAAAAATTAATTGGTTAAAAAAATTTAATTTTAATATTTAAAAAAATTGCTCATAAAGAAAATCAAAACATGTTTTTATTGTGTGAAAAATCTTAAAGTGTAAAAATAAGCTATGTTATATCAGAAATTAGCGAGGTACTCCTGAGATAGGACTCATAGGAGTAGTATAATTGGATTATAAGAATAAAAAACACCCAGTATTCGTTTCAAAAATATTATTTATCATCCGGTACGAAGCTTTCTGTATTAGGAAGCTATTATGATGCTTTTTCTGACGGAATATCATTGAGAAGACATAGTGACAACTATCAAAAATGTATAAGCTACCGGAAACAAATGTTTGATTCTTTAAAATGTTTCAACTGACTAAAGGAAGCGTGCTAAAAAAAATCAATGATGAATTAAACGTAAGAGCTGACCAGTTGATTCAGGGCCATGCCACTACGAACACGGGAAATGTCGCAAGTTTGCTTTGCAAACCCCCAAAAATTTGCTGATGCATTCGGGATTGATTTAAAGTTGGTTGAAAACATTACTCTGGTGATACTATTGTTTAAAAGTAAACAGCCCTTAGATTTGAAGAGAATGCGAGACTTGTGCAAGGAGACAATAGCCCTGCACGATAAATTGTATCCGTGGGCACAAATAAGTCCATCTATGCACAAATTGCTTAAACATGGCTCCTTGGTTGCTCAGAAATTTCCGTTGCCCATGGCATAATTTTCTGAAAAAGCCAGCGAGGCATGGCACAAACTGTACAGGAAGAACTGGGATGTACATGCTCGAAAAAATAGTAGAGAGAATCGGATATTGGACGTTTTCCAACGTGCTGTCTTCCTAACTGATCCTCGTATTTCTTTAGACTACATTGACGAAAGACTGCGATTTCATAAGAAGAAGGATCTCCCAGAAAGCGTAACTGAGTACATACAATCGATGTACGTATTTCATTTATTTACTGTACAGTCCATGTAGAACTTGGTTGCTTGGAACAAAAAGGTACCGAAATTTAAAAAAGTTATAAAAAAGGTACTTAAATAACAGAACTTTGAGAAAAGTATAATTTCAGCCGAACTGTAAGAAAGGCGACAACTTGAATGCCCTTGAATTGGTATCTTTTTTGGAGCATAACCAAATGAATACCTGTCGGTAGAATTGGTACCCGTTTTTCAAATTTTTAATTCCACAGATAAAAGTCTTTAAATTGTGAAGACAAACAGATTATGTAAAAGTATGTTGGCATTTTAGAGTTCTTTTTTAAAAAGTAACATTAATAAAAAAATCTTGTATGTATGCGAGTGCGTCAGTGATACTTTATATCTCAGGAATTAAACGATAGATTTTAATAATCTGGGTCTTAAGATCCTTTTTTTTAATTTTTCTATAGCGACTAGTAAGTAAAATTCAAAGTCCATTCTCGGTTAAGTTCATTTTTGATACCCAAGAAACAATTTTTTGCAACTTTAAGTTTTACGACTATTTTATTTCAATTCCCAAATGTTTTTACCTTGAAGAGTACTACAAGAGCTTTAATTTTTATCTTAAAGCATATTAATATGGTATTTTGCATAGTATTCATCATCGTGATGTACAGATTATGGAGAAAACTAGTAATATCTTGGTAAGTAATTGACACTTGTGAATGATGACGAGTTCCAAACTTTCTATCTTCTCCTTCTACTTGTCCAAAAAAAAGATTAATGTTGCATACCTAATTAAGGTCATCATGGTTTTTTTTATTTCAAAAATCATTATTACTATGTTTTAAGTGTTCCAATTCTTGTTCTAGTATGAAAACCATTGTAATAGATAAAACATTAGAGTGACTTTGCATTTCATTTTTAACGTCATGAAAGTTAGGATATAGCGATTTTAATTTTTTATTTTGGATATGTTATAATTAACCTTATAAGTTTGTCATGCTAAAGATGTTGACAGATATTAACAAGTGGCTGGCAATTTATCATTTCATATCTTGTGAGTAACAAAAAAACATCCAGTCATACATCTTATAACAGCAAGTTTAACAATCACCGAGTAAGAATATACTTATATCTTTAAAATCTTTTGTCCTATTTTCAATGGTAGCAAAAGAATAAAAAAATATGTTTTATTCTAAAATGAAAAGTAATAGTTCAAATCAAGCTATCACACTTACATAATTTCAGAAAAATATTAAAAATCTATTAGAATTAAAAGCAGAAAAATGAAGTTTAAGAAAGCAATTTGCTAATTTATTTGCCACGCTTGTCAATTTTATACCATTTTTAAACCTAGGTCAAACTAGTTCCTTTTTTTCTCTAGCATAGCGATAATATCTCTGTGTATTTCAATATGCAATGATAATTTTGAACTGCTTTAATTATAGGGTGGACAGAAATTTCAATGAAGACAGAAGCGACGTAGAGGATACGTAATAAAGATCACAGAAATAGTGTACTTGTACTGTTTACGTATTTTTTTCTATGAAAAATTTACTTTTCAAACGCTAAACATTTTGTTTGATATTAGTGCTTCATAAACGCGACAATTATTGTTTACAATAACTGCGATGATAATTTGTATGTATTTTTAAATGTACAGTATAAGACTCTAAGTATTAATAGGATAGTCAAAGACTGTAACAATATAATAATAAATAAATTTTTTTTTTCTCTAGAATAGAGTTTAAAACTACAACTTAGATACACTAGTCTTAGGTTTATTGATTGTTAAAATGTATTTGAAAATGATTTGTACAAAATTAACAAACCAACCAAATAGATCGCAGAATTCACATTCTTTATTATTCGACATCTATACAGTGTTTCAAAACAAGTAGTAATGGAATAAAAAAACACAGCAATGAAAATAAGCAGAATTCATTGTATGTATTTTTTATTATAAAGGGTATTGGTAAAATGTATTACAGAAATCATTTTCTTTGGTTGGCTCATAAGGAGTATATACACGTATAGAATATTAAAAATGGATAAAGAAATAATACTTCTGGTATGTTTTTCTTAGTATCTTAACACGAATCGAAATCCCCATCTTATATTGTAAAGTATTTGACAGTATATGAGACTAAGTCTTAATCTGGAAGTTTAATGACAGTTTTATTTTTACTAATGAGAATCCCTGAGCACAAAAAAAGTAAACGAGAGCTCATTTTATTTAAATAATCCAACTAAGCTAACAATTTGATTTTTTCAAGAACCATAACTTATTTTTCAATGGCTTCTATAAAATCTACCTTAACAATTAACACTTTATTAAAGTAAAAATTTCATATTTGTTCTGAAAAGGTCATGGATTGTAGTAAAAAGTCGATGGTCGATATTAAATATAAATCAATAAGTAGAGATTATACCGGAAAAATGACCGTTTACTAAAGATTTACGGAAATTTAATGATCTTTTTATCCTTCTTTATCAAGTTTTTCTAGAATTCTAGGTATTTTGCTGAAAAACTTGCAAGAGATTTCAATGCGTTGAAATATCGTAATATAAAAGCATGTTTTTTCAAAAACGCTAGAGATTTATGATAACTACGATTATTGAATTTATTTACCTAAATTATTAGTAAGAAAAAAAGTAGCCACAGATTGAGTTTGGACGCATGTTCAGCAAATAAGAATACGTAAGGAAAACGTTATTTGGTAGATGGTAAATTTTCTTTAATGAGCAATTTTTGACAATGGTGAAAATTGACTGATTATGCGATTTAAAAAAATTATAACTTTATTTAGAAGCATTTTATAAAGAAATCACTAGACACATTTTCTTCTTGAAATAGGTCATATAATCGAAAAAAAATATTTCGAAATCAAATTGATATATTTTAAAAATTGCTCAAACAATTGCGTTATAAACAAATTCTATTACTTGGAGACGCTTTTAACCTAATAATTCCGATCCTACACAAAAAGTTACACTAGGAAAACCTTGGTTTGACTGTAGGCCTCTTGTTTTATAAGAAATCATGTTCAGCGCCCAAAATAATTGACCTCATCTGTTGCTATCCAAAAATTTGTAGGTGAGGATCATTATTACTAATAATTTCTATAGTTTTCCTATAAACCCTATCACATAAGCTTTATTTGAAAAAAAAAAATTTTTAAATCGGACCACTTCGTCGTGAATAATTTTATTTCGTAAGGATTTTGCCATTTCTAAACATAGTGCGCTGCTGGCGGCAGAGCTTACGGCCAAACATTCTCATTACTAGATATTGTATTTACATATATTTGATGGAAAAAGCAGGTAAAGCTAATTGTGACTATATAATCAGTACATATCGTTAAATTATCCATCAAAATCATTTTTTGAAGTTCTTGTAGGTTCTCTTATCAAAAACTTCTGAATGATTGTCTTGTACAATCCACTTGATGGCAGTTGGCTTTTTTTTATACTTTGATCACTTCAGTGGTGGTTTTCATCAAAAATTTCTGAAAGATTGTCTTATACAATCCACTTGACTACAGTTGGCTTTTTTTTTACACTTTCCTCACTTCAATGGTGGTTTATTAACACAGGTCAGTGATGTTACAATCAGCTTTTCAAAAACTTAACTTTATAGTGAGGACTATTGGATAAAAGATTAATGTTAAGTACTGCTCGCGGAGATTTTTGTCAAGAGAGTTCAACTAATGACGAAGAAAATGAATATCGAATATGACGAATGATTAAACAATGATAAAGTTACATAAACAAAAGCAGTTGCACAAGATCTATTGGGACCAAAGAAGTCGAATACACAGTAAGGTATCGTTTAAAGACGACGGACAGTAGTTCAAAACTGGTTTTTTTTTAGACAAAATAGCTTTCAGGTTGTAGAAACCAACATATCGCAACAAATTATTTTTTGAATAAAGCTGGAATGATTGACAATATATCTGTTGAAGCAGATTTTTGAATTTATTTTTTGAAAAAATACTTTAAAATTAAAAACTGAGTTATCTTCCCAATAATGCTAATATTTTTTTATCAGGTCATACTTTTTGCAGGAAAAAAAGCATGATAGCCGTTACTCAAAAGTATTCTGGGCCGCTGAATACGAATTTGTTATCAAAATGTCAAAATTAAAAATGCTGGATCCAATATGGCGGACAAAAAATTGGAAAATTACTAATATTTTGAAAAAAGTTTTACCTCATTTCAGTGTAAACATTTTCAAATTTTAAACAACGCTCATAAAATTCCGTAATCTTTTTTGCTTTTAAGATGATTTTACATGTTTTTCGTGAAAAGAATATGGAAGATATTGTTCCCTATCTTCTACTGATATCAGATCCCTATATAAGTAGCTTAAGAAGCATTAAAATAAGATAAGGCGATTTCTTGCAAAATGAAGCAAATAAACTACTATTGCAGACAGACAATAACGAGTAAGATTTGTCCATCAAAGATGAGCATGAAGATAAGTAGAAGGTTTTCTATATTTAAGAGTGTATTTACTGTCATAATAAAAGTTGTATGTTATTGACAGAGAAAATGTTAATTCTAATTGATTTCATTCTGATTTATTTTGAATACAAATCCTAGTACAATAGCAAAAATTCAAGTATGTAGGCCGTTCAGCCTTCAGCGTGTTAGTTACAAGAGTATGATAAAAAAAACTCGGCATACATGATATAGAAGGTATGTAAAATGTAGGTTTCTACTCACAATCAAGCATATCTATTTTTTAGACATAACTGGTCATACATTTTTCTCATAATTCTACGAAAAAAATTCTAATCCTTGAAAAAATTTAGCAAAAATCCTCCTCTCTTTATATATCATTTCATCAAGAGTAACTAAAGTTATTTATATTCAAGTGTTATGTCGGGCGAGTGACATATACATTTCGGGCCTATGCTCGCGCTCAATAACCTGGGTACTATTACGTAGCTATGGTCCTGGTAAATCGCGTAGAGAATAGTTGTTGAAATGCAGTCGCGTATATCGTGGAACTCTATTCCTGAGGGCATGAAGTCCTTTTGGACATGAGGCCCGTGACAGTGCTTAGTATTATTCGATTCGTGATCCTTTTCAGCGTGGTAAAAATCAAATCTGCAAAGGCGCAGGACGTAAGAACGCGGAAGCACGAGGGTCTGTAATGAAACGGACCTGGCGGGTTTAAGTTTACTTACTTTTATTAGCCACTAAGGAGTACACGTGATTACAGCGGAAAGAGAGAGAGAGGCTATTGTCGGATGGCTCGGTCGTATCTTTGTCAGTGTTTTTCTAGAGATCCACTTGGCGGCCCTGATGCTGTTGAACCTGAAGATGATGCTCGGCGGTGCTTGCAGAGAGATTGATTCGGAGGTAGTACTCGCTGGCGCTCTGGTCGTGGTTGAACCTGAAGATGATGCTCGGCGGTGCTTGCAGAGAGATTGATTCGGAGGTAGTACTCGCTGGCGCTCTGGTCGTGGTTGACCCAGAGGTAGTGCTCGATGGCGCTCTGGCAGTGATTGACCCAGAGGTAGTGCTCTGACGCTCTGGCAGCAATTGACCCAGAGGTAGTGCAGTACTCTGGCAGAGTTAGACCCAGAGTGAGTGCTATGGAGCGACTGACTTGTTGCATGGTAAATGGGACCTTTTATAGCCAAAATTATCTCTTTCTCGGTATTTTCCACAGCGGCGGCTAAGGGCACCGGGAAGAAGTTCCATGGTGGTGGCGGAGGAAACGGCCGTCGAATCAGATTGCGAGTTTTCCGAGGCCCGTCTTGGTGGAGTTTCCTTCGCCACTTGAATTCGAGCGCGTCATCTCTTAGGCCCGAAATCTTAGGGACTCTTCCTTCCGACCTCCTATGCCAGAGAGAGGGGCAGTAGACCAGCTTATCTTCCGCTCCCGACTCGCTTTACAATCTTGAAACGATTAAAAGTTTTCTTAGAACTAAATATTAATAACAATCGGGTGCTCAGACCGATAACAGAAGTAAAAATTGTCACTAACTCATTGAATCAAGTTCATCAAAAGTTAAATGGAAGAAAACGCACGTTTTGTCGTTTTCATTATATAAAAGGTCGATACCTTGCAGTAGTACTAAGGTAATGGTGTTTGACGGGTTGTGGTTAGTGAAAGTAAAAGTATTATACTTAATAATGTTAGGACTCTACCAAAATTCCTTTTATCTTATATTCAACTTAATTCTCATCATATCTACTTATACTGTAATTAACATTTCTGATTATAATTATTATGCCGTATGAGTTGCCTTGAGGTTCTCACGTTGTTATAGTTATTGACTGGGGCATTATTGTTGCTGACAAAATATCCATAGTTGTAGAAAATAAGGGTGCTCGTGCAAAGATGCAATCTCTTGCCTACATCGGTCTGTGCAAGCAAGGGTGGATAATAGGCGAGGAAAGGTATAGGTGAAAGATTACGGAGATGCGCTGTCCATTGATCTAGCTCTGATATCGTGGGTAGGCCGGGGTATAGGTAAAATATTATGGAAGTCCGCGCCTCCGGGGCCTGGCAGTATTTGTACAGATTAGTCGGGGACATGGGAAAAGAAAACACCGTAATCGTGAGTTAGTGAGAGCAAAAACGTGTTGGTAAAACGTTGAAGAACAAGATAGTTACTCCGACGTTAAACAAGAATTTAAGTGACAGATGCTTATTTAGCGATATCAACAATCACGGTAACTTTTTTTTTTATGACTTATAATTTTATGATCTTAAGTATTCCATACCCTATGTGACGATTGAAATTTGAACGTATTTTGGATTCGTATTAAGCAACATTAAGAAAACCCAGTGAAAACTCTTTTTAAAATAATAGGAACTTTTTAAATTTTGGTCCACAACGTTGGATCCACTATTCGAACTAAAGATATTCTGATAACAGATTTGGATTAAGATACCTCTAAAACAAAGGAAGAAAATTTTGTATTACGATGATTATACTTTTTCTAATTACGTCTTATCATTTTGGATATGCTATTTTGAATACGGACATTCTAATAACAGATTCGTATTAAGCGACTGTCAAAACCCCTGTAAGACACTTTTCTATGTTTTTCTTAATCTTTAAAATCTTTGTCTGCTTTATTGGATCGGCCATTTTGATGAAGGATTCGTATTCAGCGACCTTCAAAACCCCTGTACGACACTTTTTTTTATGTTTTTCGTAATTTTACAAATTTTTGTCTACCATATTGGATTTGAAATTTTAAATTTAGACATTTTGATAACAGATTCGTATTAAGCGACCTTTGAATACCCCTGTAACACACTTTTTTTATGGTTTTCGTAATTTTTTAATTTTTGGTTGCCATATTGGACCCGCCATTTTTAATTTAGACATTTTGATGACGGATTCGTATTCAGCTACCTTAAAAACCTCTATGAGACACTTTTTACATGATTTTCGTAATCTTCCATATTTTTGTCCGCTATATTGGATCTGCCATTTAGAATTCAGACATTTTGATAATAGATTCGTATTCAGCGA
Organism: Copidosoma aretas; assembly: GCA_030522625.1. NCBI lineage: Eukaryota > Metazoa > Arthropoda > Insecta > Hymenoptera > Encyrtidae > Copidosoma > Copidosoma aretas. The sequence continues at coordinate 5,987 of JAPYYV010001560.1, read as the reverse complement.
CCCAAAATACCTTCAAATAACGTCTATCAGAAAGAAAGGAGATAGACGAATAAAAATTGCAAACCCTTATAAGGTAGAACTTATTAAAAGAGTAGCAAACCGAATTAATAATATACAGGAAATTGATAGGCAAAAACTAACTCGGAATAAAAGTACGGAGTGCAAACAGTGTAAAAAATCACGAGACTAAAAATTTTAATATTGTAACGACAAACAGAACAAACAGAAATAAGTACCAGCAAAGCAAAAACGTTCGATGGGCTAGGAAATGATAGGTTTTATGTGATGGGTACAAGTAATGTAAATACAATGCGGAGATAAGAAGGTACAAGTTGAAAAGAGTTATGATACGCGAAAAAAAAATGAAAGAAGAAAAAATACCATATCGCAAAAAGGATTCGCACGGTCAAAAGAGGTATAATTAAGGGCGTCAAAACAAATGTTGTATTATAGATCAGTCTTAGAATCGCAGATAATTGGAATATGACCAGTAGCGGGAGGTCTGTTAGTTCTGTAAGTAGAACTTGAGTCATTAAAAAAAATAGAAATAATTGATATCAAGAGAAATCTTAAAAAGATAAATTTATGGCTAGAGAACGACCATTCAGAAAGAGACAAAAAAGTAATAGAGCGGATCAATGGGAGGGTTGTGAAAAATAAAAAGAAGGGGCTAGAATCAAGTGAAGGGTATCTTAAACTTAGGAAACGCGATTGATGGTGGGCGTGGGATAAATTCAAAAGTGGTTCAGTTTAACAAAAAAATGAGTAAAAATCCAGTTTTTCCGAAAGAAAGAGGATAGTGTATGGTAGGGAAAAGAATGAGTAGAAGTTTATTTCGTGAAATATAGCAGGTATTAGAAATATCAGGGAGGTAAAAAGTCATCTTGATAAGTTTGACGTGATAGTGTAATAGGATACGTCTGTGGAGAAAAAGTTGGAATCGCAGAAGCGCCAATTGTGGCAGAGTGGCTTTCCCATTTACTCGGTGCGCCTGCTCTCCCGTCTTAGAAGACTGATCATCCCAAAAACGGAAGAGAGCGGCTCTCCCATGAGTTTTAAAGAACCGCTCTTCCAAGTATCGGCGCAGCATAGGAAGCTTATGCTGGTTGACCGAATCAACGTTGTTTATAAGATGAAGCGGCTTAATATAATGCGTTAATGAATTCATAAATAAATTAACATATGCGTTTAATAATTATTGCCGTATACTGATACTTAACCGTAATTCTGTATGTCCGGATTGTTGTATCACAGAAAAAAGTACACTCTCAAAAATAAATTTTAGCATATGTGGAGGAGTTGTTAGTTTGTGTATAATAAATTTTATGGAAGGAGCAGTCGTAGCTCAGTTGGTTAAGGGGCAAGTCTTGGTCAGTTGCAGTGCGGCTGTTCAAGTGACGCGCGGGTTCGAATTCCGGTCGGGTGAACTCATAAATTTTTTCAGAGATGTTTCTGGCTGGAATACGTTCCCAAAGTCTCGCAGCTAGTTCTGCATCACAGGTCGACCCGGAAGTGGGCTCCGTGGGTGCTCTAGGTAGGTGTAGGACTACTTGGGGAAATATGGGATCCGAGGTTGGAAAGGGAGGGTAATATTAGTGAGGGAAGATGAGACAAGGGGTTATGGGTTATAGATTATACGACGGGGACAAGGGTAAAAAGGAATCATATAGTTGGGGTTAGGATAAACACTCTCCACACCAAGGTGGTAAAGGGTGCCCGTATAAATCAACTAAAGTTGATGTTCGGGTAGGAATAATATTTATAAAAAAAAAAAAAAATTAATTTAGGAAAATTATCAGTTTGTACGAGATGTACAAACATCGATGTGCATTAAAAAGTTTGACATAAAAAAATAATCTTAAGTTTACCTATATTTAATGCTTACGTAAACAACACACCGTAGAAACATGTAAAAATTAAAATATTTTTTAAACAATGATACTATCTCATCAAATACTTCAGAATTTTTATTTCCATTTGACCTTACAAAATTGTAGCAACATATTCATAAAAATTTGAAAGATATGATGATTTTTGAGTTGAAACAATATTAATGCATACAAATATTTGCAATCCAAATTCATCAAGAGTACGAATTATTACGTATTAACGTGTCGTTTTTGTGATATGTTCAGTTTGTTATTTTATTATGCTTCTATGATTAAATAATGAATTTGACATTGATGCCAATTCATGTTTAGCAAATATAGATCATTTTTTTTTAACAATAATTCAGCAATCATATAGCAGTACGCAAAACTGTATGCATTTATTTCTTGTTTCAAAAAATATGATTTAAACAATGCAAAATATCTGTTCAAATCATGGCTTTTTTATTAAAATCAAATTATCTTTTTACTTAAAAGGTAAAAATTTATAATTTTACATGTATAACGCTTATTCCGGGATTACTATAAAAACAATGCTAGCATAAAATTAAAAAGTACTCCATAAGCCGTCAGAACTTGTGAAAGAGAACTGTATATACAGAGTCTCAATTTCACATTTATCTCTCATGCCATTTTGTATCTGGCGATCAAAGGAGACTAAAATCGATGGCATTTATGTAAAATTTGACGCTCTTTCTCATAGTGCAACAAATTCATGTATTATTTACTATAAAACTGGATTTCAAACAATACCTCAAAACTGGTCTCAAATCAAATCTTGCATTGCAGTTTTAATCGAAGTCCCTGCCCTGAGTCCCATAAACTGTCAGATATAGTGTCCAAATTTAGGTGTTCGCTGGGATTGATGACAGTAACAGTCGGTGTAGATGTGTAATCTTTCACACACAAACTGACGAAAGTTTTTAAGTGCTCTATCAGTTTGTGGTAGCCAGCTCATGTGTTTTTTAGGCTGCCAAGATTTTTTTAAATACCATCTACAATCACACAACTCACCGTATGAGCCGGTTTTGAGAATCATGCATGTGTATACTCATCTGGACGTTTGTATGGCACCAAACAGGATGCAGTAACTAACAACTTAGCTTTATTGGGCAAAGAGTAATATTGTCATCCGTTGAATATGCATCAACACTGCTTTTAAAAACATAATGCAAGTACAAAATTGATGCATTCAGTTTGGTACCATACAAGGGTCCAGGTGAGTGTACGCATGCAGATGCGCAAAAGTGGTTCATACGGTGATGTGTGAAGTTGTGGATGGTCTTAAAAAAGATGTTAGCTGCTTTAAAAAATTATTGTGCGTTATTAGCTGTCTACCACAAGTTGACAGAGAACTTTGAAACTCTCGTCAACTTGTCTGTAAAAAATTACACATCCACATTGACTGTATAGCTGCTGTCATCACTCCTAACGAAAACCTAACTTTGGACACTTAGGGCATCGGGGACTTCAATACAAACTGAAATGCAAGACCTGTTTTGCGACTAATTTCGGAATCTTTTTTAAAACCAGTTTTGATGATGAATAATGATGAACGTTTGACGATATTTTTTTGTGTACTACAAAAATCTTTAATGATCTTATTGAATTTTACAAAAAAACTGAAAGGTATTTGTGATTTGATAAACATAATAATAACCGTCATTAAAACTACTAAACGTTATGTCTTTACGCAAGTATGAGATAGAAGGCATACCACTCTGTCGAATCCGAGGTCAAATCTGCTTCTGACTAGCGTAGTAGGGATATAACTACCTTAATAAAGCGGTGACTATCTATTACTATGGCATATTAAATCTGGTAATAAAATGTTTGTTTGTTTGTACCTCCTGAAATCGCGGAGGGCTTTTTATCGTTTTATACTGAAACTGCCATTCTGTTTTTTTTTTTAGTTTTTTTGCTGACAAATTACGATCATTATCCTCCAGAACCATTGATAAAGTTAAAACAGATTTCAGTATGGCAATAATGAAAGCCCTGTGTTACGCATTCAACAAAATAAGTATGTATGCGTATGTTAATGTTTCATTTAATGAAGTTGATCGAAAGAAAAAGCGAAATAAAGGGTTGACAGTTTTTCACTAATGTTCATCGCACATAATTAAAAAGTGCTTTCCTAATTAAAAACTGCAAAAGTCTGAGGGATGTGCAGCATCATATTTACTGAGCCCTTAAAAACATTGTGAGAGTGCAACGGAGGCGATGATTTATTACAAAAAATTCATTCGTATCTTCAGGAATTATTATGAAGATTTGGAACTAGAAGATTTACCATTGGAAATTCAACAATATGATCATACAAATGATAGTAACGAAGAAGACACTTTAGACGGAAAACCTTTTGATAATGTTAAAGATCTACCTGAGAATAGTATGAAATCGTCCTATTATCATCAATATTTCTCAAACGCAAAAGATGAGATACTTAATAAAAGTTTGACGAACGTTAAAAAAAATCCTCATTTTTCGGAAAAACTTATAAACTATGTTGTTGACTACCTCTTAGTTTTTTATCCTGTTTGGTCTGCTATTGGAATATCGTTATTAGGAATAGCTAGGGACAGTAATTCTGTAGCAGAGAAGGCTATGAAAGTTCTAAAATGTGATGATCTAAACGAAGAAAAAAATATTTGTATACCTTGACTGATTTAAAAAGAGGAAGAAATTATTACGGCCAAGGAGAGGAGCGCTAATTTCCTCTACTGACAACTAGACAATTACAAAATATGGAAAAAAGTAAACCGAACATTGAGACTACTGAAAGCATTCCAGACATTCAGTCCAATCTTCCAAGTCCTCCAGACAAATCAGAAGTCGAGATTTGGACGAGGCTCAAAACGAAAACGGGGACTAAATCTATACTTAAAACAGTTGAAGTGTAGCAAAAAATTATTGAATGTGATAAAAATATTAGTGATGTACGAAAATTCATGTTAGCAGCTCCAAAAAGAATTTAAAAGTTAGAGGTATAACGTAGACAAAAATGTTCCAGTATTATAAAAAAAAATCGTGCTTATGTAGAATAGTCAGTAGATAAATTTAACATTAACGTGAACGAGCAGAATGATTGTCTGCCAAAAGAACAATCAAAGTCGAATATCCTACAAATTTTCTAAATTTATGCAATACTATTAACGATTATTAGATAGATAGCGTCAGTTTTTCCTCCTAACGGCAATAGAAACGTATCAGTGAGTACCTCGATGATGGTGTCATCAACAGTCTTTTTAGTTTACTACCAGATTTTGCCCATAATAAGGGTTTATCATTGCAGTGCTTCGACAGCATGTTCTATGAAAAAATTTTACGAGAAAACTTTATGAATAAAGGATTTTGCAAATGTGCCAAGTTGCAAGATGTAGAGAACAAAGATCTTTGCCTTATACCCATTAACCATATACTGCCATTTAAACACTGGACGCTGTTACTAGTTATCGTTGGCCACAAGTGCATCGTGTATTTTGATTCCTTATTGAACACCCCCCACCCACCCCCTCCCCCGACAAAAGTATTAGACGATATACGAACATTTATCAAACATCAAATGAGAAAAACTTTCAATTGGGAAGAGTGGACTGTCTAAGCTCCCACAGACATACCACTTCAAGTTAAACCAAACTGCGGTGTTCATGCATGCGCATGGGGTGCTGCCGTAGCTTTTTGCTCTACAACGCAGTTCAAACAAAAAATATGAGTAGTATTAGAAAAGCTTTAGCTAACATCTGTTGTTCTAATACATTTGAGTTTTGCGGACTGTTACCTATACTTTGTCATGAATAAGTATTAAATTAGACCAAATCTATAATACTTGATAGACATATAGATTATATACGGATTGTAACAAAATTAATAATAAATTGAAAACAAATATATATTATGTGTAAAGATTTACAAAACCAAAAGATTAATGCAAAACAATATATATATACTAGTGGGGATTCGCCCCCCTGCGCGCTTCGCGCGCCAACCCCCCACTGTATATATTTTCGTTTCTTTGTAGGGCTACCAACAGAGGAATACGTTGCAAATTGTAATAAGTTATTTTGTAAAATTGACTAATATTTTCACTTTTTCATT
>JAPYYV010001559.1:0-26139 GCA_030522625.1 Copidosoma aretas | reverse complement strand
TTAATAATTTTTTAGATGCTTCCATTTTTGGACAGCGGGGGGGGGGTAAATATTAAAAAGAATGCCCCATATATATATATATATATATATATATATATACCTACATATGTATATAATACACATATTGAGAATTTAAATTGAGAATTTATTCTATGTGTGTGTGTGTGTTTGTGTGTATAAACGAGGGCTACTTTAAAGATCGCTCATTTTAATATCAAAAATTTAGGTTATTTTTATAGCAGTATTCTATATAAACTCAAAAAAAAAAGACACTGCATTTGTGATAATAAAATGTATGTATATAGAGTACTTACTTATTTTCTTTTACTACTTTTTCATCACTCTATTCATTAATAAATGCAGTTTGTTTATTCCTATTTAAAACACTTTATACACAAATTTTACGCGTATAGCTATTCACCAGCAACTGCTATTCACTGTTATGCATAGGTACACCTATGTATACATATATACCTACATACGGAAGCCTAATCCGCTCGCTCGAGGTTGCGAGTGCGACGTGTGTTCTGCTCGCACGAGGCTGCGCGTGCGCGCTGGTTTGCTAGCTCGAGGTTACGACTGTTGCGAGTGTGCCGTGCGTATACTGTATAGGCGCGCACGCGCTACTTCGTGCGAGCGGAGTACGCGCACTTGCAACCTCAAGCGAGCAAACCGGCGCGCACGCGCAGCCTCGTGCGAGCAGAGCATACGACGCACTCGCAACCTCGAGCGAGTGGATTGGCCGTTAAGCGAACGCTCGGCCGAGCTACATGGTAGGCGGAGTAGGGGGTGTTAGGTTTTAGTTTCGTTACGGAATTTCTCGATTTGGTCGCCGCGCTCAAAGCCCACGATAAAAGCTATGGAACAGCTTAAAAACAACGTATTCTCATGATGAAACTGTTGAAAAGAACGAAACCCGTAATAATCAGAGTGATAATTTGGCCACCAAAACGGTTGGATGGGAAAGCGAAAATGGGACCCCCCAATAAGCAGGCACAGGAAATAACAAATGGGTCAGCATCGAGGTATGTGGAATTCATGACAGGAAACGGGGCAAACGAAATCACGTACGGGAATAAGCTGTCACGACAAAATACACAACAAACGGCGTAAAGTATGCAGCAAGTCACCTTAGAGCGCTGGGGAGAAACGTTAGAACGACAACAGGGCGGATATGGGCTCAACAACTAATATGTTCTTGGAGCACAAACAGCTGAGTGGTCGGACTTCGCGAAAACACAAACATATAATCTCGAGCAACATTTACAAAACCTGGAGATGCCAACTAAGCTAAACACCAACTTTATAAACCCCGTCGTAAGCCAGCAGCAAGCTGAAAACACACAGCCCCTCAAAACGCCTTCCAACGCATTGGCCCAGGTGAATAACACGACGAGTGACATCCCTATATTTAACGAGGACCCGATAAATTTTACACTTTTCGAGCGGATGGTGAGAATGGCAAGGGCGACAGTTCCGCGGCAATATGTAAAGTATTTCATAGGTACATTAGGGGGAAAATTAAGAGGTATAGCGGCAGATCAATTTTGCTCTTGACTATCGCTATTTAATTCGGTAGACGATTTCCTGCTCGCATTATCGAGGCGATTGGGGAGCAGGGGGGGCGCTGACACACTGTTAGCGGAATGATAAGTACTAACCCATCAGAACAATGAATCGGTTGCGCAATATTGTAGTCGGGCCCAACGACTGCATAATAGACGACGGGGAACGGATGACTAGCTAAGTATTAATAAATAGAGTGATAAATAATATAGGATAACTAACTCAGCAACGGAAAAATCTAAGCCTCACGCAAAGCTCTCGCGACCCCTAGACGCGCCGCAAATAGTAAGCCAAAAGCCTGGGTAGATCACCGTATGCGCAACGATGATCGGAAAAAATTACACAAATACACCACACAGATACTCCGCTTCGCCATCTATTTTTCGCGGCCTCCGGACGACCCCAAAAAGGGCTAGTTTACGGGAAATTTCCTTAGCAGATGGAACCATAAAAAGCACATAAGTAGCGCGTGTGGCCCTCTCCAAGGTAAAAATGTATTTTTTTGTATTATTTGAATAAATTCAGCAAGCAAAAGAAATTGTTATATAAATACATTTTTTCAGTTGAATAGGCACGACAAGTGAGGACAATTGCTTTATGAATGCAATTCATTTATTATTTTTATTTTAGTCGAACAAATAATATAAGCGAGGATAATTGTTATAAATAAGGGTTACAATAAGGTGATAATGTAATCACCATTGTAAGGGAGAGAGGAGTATGGAGGTCGGGTAAAGAAAAGGCAAAAAGCATCAATCTTAATTGTCCTCCTTATTTGTTAGTAATTTATTACACTTAACTTTTTTTTATCTCCCTTTTTCTTTTTCACACATCATTTTTTTCCGTCCTGGGTGAAGACTGGGGCCCTGGCAGTGAGCACAATGGTCTCCCTTGGCCCTGTATCCCAACGGGAAGCCCAGTAGGCGCTTCAGGCACGCTTTGTACGTGGAGATCGGCTCCGCGTGTCCAACAGCAACGGGCCGATCTTCGACCTCATAGAGACCATTGGACGGTCCCTGAACCTGAAACAGAGAAAAATCATTAAAGGTGAGATAACAGAAGCTAAGCATACTGAAAAATAAATAAGTTACCTGCAAGATGGGGCAAGAATCGAGGGGGTGGTCCCCCCGAACGAAGTCTAGGTCGACCACCACTACCAGGAAGGTACCATGGCAGGTACACTCTATCGGCATGGCGTAGCTGGTCCCGTCGTCGGGGACTTGGCACAGTCGCTGCAACACCTGCCCGTCAAAAAGGATTCGTGGGGTGCTCCGGTCATGAAAGACGATCATAAAGATCGCCCCCGACGGACAAGAAACCTTTAGGGTGCCGACGCCTCCACGATAGGGATAGCGTCGCACGGGGATTGGCGACACCCCAGTTGGCCACCTAACCGGACGTAGGTGCCGCGGAACCCTAAAAAACTCGTACGGGTCCACAATTAGTTGGGACCCCAGCTGAAAAAGGAAAACACATATATATTTACATTCAAAAGAAAAGGTAAAGAGAAGAGAAGAATTTTACGTACCGAGCCGTGAGTCGTACACCGAACATGCACCAGCAAGGTGGCACCCTTAACCACCACCAGCCTGAAACCGCGCGGCCGTCCGATTGATGGAACCTGCCGACAGACGAACAGGTCCTCGATCTAGAAGAAAATAGTATAACATGCATGCATTAGAAGAAAGGACAAGAAGTAAGTGAAGAAAGCAATTAAATTAAAACTTACGTGGTGGCACTTCGGCGAGCTGAAAACAAGGTTCTCCTGCAGCGTGGCCTCCAGAATCACGCCACAGTGGATCCCGTCGGGCGCGGAAAATTTCGTCTCTCGCGCACTATCGAAACTGAGCCTCGAAAAGTCAGACAGGCCGGCGAAGAACTTATTAACGTGGTTGGTAGACATTTGCGAAAGATTCGAATTTGGTATGACAAAAAAATGAACACGACGAACACCTCAACACAGGAGGAGACGAAGAATGGTTGGTTCGAAAAGAGAAAGAGAAACACACAAAAAATTTTTTACTGAATAACAACCAAACGGACACCACAACACAAAAGGGTCGAAGAGAATCGAAGAACCACTCGAAGAGACTGAGAGTTACAAGCAATATCGAAAATGATACTGACGATACTATGATGACACCAAGAATGAGAAAAAGCCCAGGAATACCCCCACAATATCCCTCTCCCTGTACCTCATTGTGCCAAAAGAGCAAAAGGGGGAAAAAGGCGGAAAACCGCAAATGAGGGAACATACGGTAAAATGCTCGAAATTCAAAACTAGGTACTTAGTGATAAGTAAAATTGAAAGTAAGATGGAATAGGAAAAATCGCATATGTGTAATGCTGTATCTTGAGGATAGGTTTTAAAGAATGTATGGATGATCGAACATGAATAAACGCTTAAATGCACGTAATCTTAAAAGAGAGAGCCACCCGAGCTACCTAACGCTACGAAAAAGTCGTTTTTTTTCTCTCTCTTTTCTTCTCCCTTTATACTTTTTTAAATCGCATTTGGATATGGTACCATCTTACGTTCGGGGTACAACTTAATACATATACACCAATACTAACGGGATAGCGCATCGCAGCGCAAGAAGAGTTTTGTTAGATACTCCGTATGAAGAGGGTGGGTAGGCGAGCATCTAAAATTCAAATTTAATGAAATAGTCTGGCAGTCTTCGCGGAAGCGCATATGTAGGGTAATATGAATTTAGAGCAGTCAGCTAGTGGGGTCATATTTGTAAAGGGTTTTTTCACTTGTAAATAATTCACGCGGGATAGGACGACGCCACACGAATAGTACGGCGGGAAAGACGTACAGACGTTAAGAGTTATAAACTCTGGGGTAATAAATCTGGAAAGAGACTGCATAGCCCAAACATCCGAAACAAGGTTGGACCAAGAGGAGGGAAAAAGCCAGGTATTCAAGTTTAAAAACTCAAACTTCAATTTAAAAGGGATTATACAAAATATAAAAGAGTAGGAGAAGGTAAGCTACTAGAATGAATAGAAGCAATAATTAAAAGGGATGGGTCACAGGAACTTGATAACCAGGAGCACGGGCTCAATGACGGGATAAAAGCAGGAACAAAATTGGCGGATGTAATCCAACGCGTGCGCGGAACAAACGAAAGAGGAATTTTCCGATTAGAAGGAGTACTCGTGGATGGTGGAGATAGCGCTAGGCGCGGCAGCACGGTCGTTCAAAATTTTAAAATGGGGGGCCCTGGTAATACTACACCTATCTAGAATTTCCATAGGTGGAGAAAACAGGAACAATATACCGAGAAATGGGAATACAACGAGACCCACGGTACCACAACCAATCGTGATCTAAGTGCGAGCAAGTCATCCGACTGCAATGAAACATCAAGTACCAGCAATAGTGAACGTCGCGGCCCTGGACGTGTCATGTACAATAGCGTAGCTGTATGTCCATGTGCCCCCCCCCCTCTTTCGTGGGCCCACCATAGAATAAAATAGTAGCGGGAGACAGGAGCGAGTTAGCTAGGAAGGATCGAGAGGGCAGACTAAGGTGGAACGAACCGATAGGTACACCGGCGGCACGACTCTTTCCTTGCACGATTAACCAATAAATTAAGTATAGAGTAGTCCTGGTATAATTATTCTCGTCAGCACCCCGAGGCCATCATATCCCACGTAACAGTAATGTTTGCTCTGGCAAGTTTTTCTTAATTTTGTAAATGCAAGTTTGCGTATTATTTAAAAATAATCATGTAAAGTATATTTCATGAGACTTGTATTAACAAATTAAAAAAATAACTGTTAAATTACATAAGGATACGTGTACATTTCGCCATTGGCTGTCCTATATTAAGATAAATTTAAATAAATCCTATTTATTTCATTAAAATGTAGTCGTAGCGTCTAAAATTAAGTTCAAATATTAAAACATAAGAAATTTTTTTTTCCTACGCATCCCATTAAAAATACATATGTATGTATGTATATTTTTACAATACTGTGCCGAAAAAAGGAACTTTCTTACCGCTTTTTGTAGCTTCACCTCGGGCGTCAAATGCCTGTGATCTAAGAAATTCTTCATTTGTTCTTCTACAGTGAGTTATATACTATTATAGTACATTTCGTTTCTAGGGCGAAAAGTACGACTTGTGTACCAGACGAGCTCAGCTATTCTATGGTTGTTCCCAAGTCACAATTTTTGTCTTTCATACCGGGGTGTGAAGTCTAGTTTTGCGCCTTTGGGTACATTTTGCGCCCCCTCAACTTCTTTGCCGGGCCCAAAGTACTTTTTAATTTTAGGGTACATAGTCATTTGAATGGTTCAAAATGCTTGTCTTTTAGATAACTTTGGCCACTTGTTGGATATAAATAGTTCCGGAAAACCAGATCAGATGTTCACGACCTTTAGTGGATTTTTAAAGATTATTTAGTATTTATTCCCCAAACATTTGTCAAACAGTTGGTAAAGACACTGACGATTTTGATATCGGAAATTTTGTATTTTATATGAAAAAAACACAGAAACGAAATATGTGTGGCTGTTAGTACCATAAGAGGCATAAAAAAATTTGGGTGCAAGACATGAAAACACCAATATTTTTGTTTAATAATTTTAATTATAGCTAATTTAATGAATGTAAAGAAAGTATAAAAATGATTAAAATAATTATAAAATAATATTGAAACCACGTTCTCAACAAAGACTAAAAAGTACAAAATAATATCTTTTAGCCTAATAATGATCAATATCCCCATACAGATTTCTAGTGCTATACAGATTGTACTTGAAATTTTTAGATATTTGACTGTTAGTAGCTATGAAGATACTTGTAACATTTAACACAGAAAACGTGGAGTGCATGCACCAACGTTGTATAATGCAGATAAATTTATTTTCTTTCCTTAAAATCCACTAATTACTGATTTTTAGAGATTATGGAAAAATAGAAGTTAATACTTTATCTAGTGGCTACTACCTTATCAGGCTTCGTATAATATATTTCATCTTATTACTCCTGTAACGATGTTTAATTTGGCAAATCGGGAATGAATCCAAATTTTATCCGAATAGACAGACAGACAGCAAAGTGTGTTCATAAAAACATGGTAAACAATAAATAATCGTATGTGATGGTCGTTTTTCTACATATGTTATAAAATATACGACTTAAAGGGCTTGATGGCTGTAATTTTGTATCTGAGTGACGTTCGTTATTTACCGGGTGATTGGCGCAAAGTAGTATTTCATTGACTCTAAATAAAACTGTAGGTAAGATAGTATACATCCCACAACTCACATGTGTGTAAATATATACTGTATGTAACTCATTTAAAAATTTGAAATTTTGACCTTTCGTATTTTTGTGAGTCTTAGATATATATTACTCTGTTATTCATTTCAGTATACATTTTTTTTTTTTAATATTTAGAATAATAAACCATTCTCAATTAAAAATTTTTTTTTAATATACTAAAAATCTGTACTTGTTGAAATATGATTATATGTATAAAAATTTTATATTTATTTAGAAACAAAATTGACATGTCTTGATTGTGGCTTAGCATGACTGAAAGTTTTTGTAATATTAAACATTCTAAGCTAACTGAATGTTGATAAAAAGTTTATTCAATGTAAAATTTCTCTATTAATAACTGCATAAAGATAGTTCAATAAATTTATTTTATGAACATAAATAAAGTAAATTATACAAGTCTCGGTAAATATTTTTATTTAAAAAATATTCTGAAATCTGATATGTCTGTAAAATTACATTAATTATATTATTATTTTCTAAAAATTATGACATTTTAGAAAATAGACACCTACGTAAAAATTGAAACTTAATATCTAGAGATTTTTGCAATTCCAAAAAAATGAACAAGGGTAATCATTTTTTGCTTAAATTTAAGTTCCAAATATTATTCCTAGATATACAATGCCTACAAAATTTCTACCTAAAGGCGTTGTTACGGGGCGAAAAATTGATTTTATTAAATTATACTAAAGTTTATGAAAAATTTAATTAAAAGAGGACAATTTAACGATAAAATAAGATTATTCTACAAGGAAAGTCAATTTATTTGTTAAATTATAAGTTAATAAAATCATCATCCTCGCCAGAAGCTACTCACTGAAATAAGACAGAAATCCTGTATATTTGTATTTAAAATAAAACATTTTTCCTTTTTTTCGGTGGACGTAAAAATAAGTGTACGCATGAAGACAAAATTATAAACAATGTGCTTTCATTAAGAAAAATTAAAAAAAATGTATATCTTCTAGATTTGTTTTTCATAACATAAGCAGCATGATTATTTCGAATTATAACACCTTTTATAAGTGAAATCGTTTTTTTTTATTTATTTGTTAGTAATAATTATACATCTTTCATCAAACTATATTTTTTATTTTATGATAATTATTATGATTAATTTGTATAAAAATTACAAATTTTTAGTTTGAATGTTGATAAGGAAATATATAGTTAGCCATAAAAAAAGATGTTTATATTTATAAAGCATTTCTCTCAATACTTTAAGGTTAAATTTCTAGATTGTAATTAAGAACCATAAAAATAAGAAAAATGTATTTTTGCATGAAATATTTAGTGTTACAAACTAAGCATTACAATTTTTTTTCAGGTATAAGTTTCGAATGAAGGATGGACTCTACTTTTTTTAATTTTGAGCCTATTTACTTATAATAATCGAGTTTTTAATATGTATTATAGTGTATTTATTTGTTTTATGTACATAATTTATTAATGTCCTTCACATTATAGTTCCCTGCTCGACGATTCTGTGCGCTTACATCGCCAAAAAAAACCCTAACGCTTACATATCATGTACTATACCCATTCAAGTGCTCTATTCACACTTATTATTTTTCCCATAAAAAAATACTCTTTATACATCAAATAAGTTGACTTTTTACTCTTTTTTTTGCTGTGCTGATCTTACGTGTAATTCCTGACACGCCCACCATTAATCTCTAATCTTTAGTTCAACATACCCCTTACAAACCTGTTATCCTTTATTTTGTTCTTCCACCGCACTTCCTTTAAAAAACTCAGAGACTTTTTTACTTTTTCCGGGAGGTCATCGTCCACCCATAAATTTAACCCAGAATGTTTTCCCTTGTTTCGCATGAATTCTACTATATTTTATAACGATTTTAGTTCTATCAACAACCTTTCCCGAATTTCTCTTATTTTCTTCATCTGCGCATCTTGTATGGTATTTCTTTTTATACTCTTACTATACCGCTTCTAACTGTACGTATACCACTTACAAAAATATTACTTTTTTGTGCTTCTCGCTCTTTTTTTTCGTATTTTAACGTGCGCTCATTCATGACTCCTGGGTGTCGTGTTGCATTTACACCACTTGTACCGTTCGCATTAAATCTATCGTTTTCAGCCCATCAAACGCTTTTGCTTTGCTAGGACTTATTTCTATATTTCGTTTGTTTGTTGTTACAATATTTACATGTAAGTGTCCTTGTTATTCACACTGTTCGCTCTCGCTTATTTTTTTTCTAAGTTAGTTTCTCGCTTATTAATCACCTGTATATTATTAATCTGGTTTGGTACACTTTTAAGTAGTTCCCCTCTATAAGTGCTCAACTTTTTTAGCCGTATATATATTCTTATAAGCTCCTTTCGTATTTCTTTACTTTTTCGTATTATTCTTTTAATTACGTTTGCTGTACACATATCTTTCATTTCTAGCTCGCATCTTTTTCTTTTTTTCCGATCTAATTCTAATTTTAATGTTTGACTTTTTTCTGTATTAAAATTTTCTACGCTATTTCCATCATTTTACGATTTCACTCACCTGATTACATTATCTCTTACCCTCATTTCGTCATTGTGGTCGTTGCTGCTGGTGCTACTACTATCGTCGCCGTTGTTGATGTTGACGTCTGCGTCTATCTCTTGTCTTCCCTGTGTCATAGTAGCTTCTGTGGCTGCCATCTGATTTTCATTGTCTGTACCAGCTTTATTTTCCGTCGTTACTAGTGGTTGCTCCTCTGCTGCAGCTATCCATTGTACCTTTGGGCCCAAGTAAACCTTTTTTATTCCCGACGTCTCCGACATCGGTGTTGATTTTGTGCCGCTGCTGTTGTTGTTTAACTGTTTTTTGATGTTGCGAAAAATCATGCCCGTTGTGATTTCCAGACTCCTATCTCTCTGCCCATCTGGTACTGACTCTATCTTCATGGCCCTTCTTTTGTTCCTATCGTCGCTAATCTGCTTTTTTTCCTATTGACGCAGTCAGTCTCAACTTTCTTTTATGTTTTTCCGCTTCAGGGTTATTTCCAGATTTTTCTGCACTGTATCATTATTGTTCGATTTACGTTATACCTCTATACGTTCCTGATATTGGCGGGAACAACTTCCTCCTGGTCAATGAGGTATTTTTTAAGTCTTTCTGTTTCGAACTTACGCAGCTCTGTTCTGCTTTATTTTTCACTCCTTTCTGCCCACATCTCTTTTTATTTCTAATGACGTCTTTACTGCCTTCATTATTTTTCTTCTTTGTGTTTGGCTGGCTATCCTTCTCTTGCTTGTCGTCCGCCATAGTTTTCCCGGCTGGAGCAAACCTCTGATACACCTTTTTACTACTTTTCCTTCTTCACCGCGATCTCATGACCTATCGCACTAGCTATCTCTTTCCTGTCCTTCTAGCTACACCTACTCCACTTTTCATTACTTTTTTTTTTACTATTCTAGCCCTTCGTCAATGTCAAAGACTCGTTTTAACACAGACCTGTGTGACTTTACGTCCGAACATCAAAATTTCCCGACTTCATCTTTCTATTTTTTTAAAATATGTATTAAATTATGTTTTAGTAGTATTTTTTCATTATATAAAATATTATTGAAGTTGTCCTAATATTATTAAATATAAATTTGTAGAAATTTTTTTTTTTATTATAGATAAACGGAATAAAATTGTAATTAGGTTGTACAATTAATAAGAGAGGTGAGACTCTATTCTGAGGTATAATTTAAAGGCATTCATGACAACGATAAAATTGTATGGACTGATAATCTTAAAATATATAATGTTTTTTAATTTTATAACTAATAATCGTATTCAGCTAGTACAACCCTAAAGAGTATTTTGTAAGTCTATTAAGTTTCTACTGTTCATGTGAAGTAATGTAATTTATTAATTGCAAACAATTTCTTCAGCCATTTCAGAAGTAATATTGTGCTAAGCATAATAGAAATCATGTCAGACTTTCATTATTCGATCATCGTTTTAAAATTTGTAATCTTGCTATACGACGCATAATAAAATGAATGATTGGAACAATACAATTATGTAAAATTACTGAAATATTCAAATTTATTCATTTGAAATAATTGTTTCTGTAAGCATGAAACCATTTGAGTGAGATTAAAAGTTTAGTATGTTAATCCTTAATATTTTAATGTATTGTTGTTCTATGTACAAGTTTTCACAAAAAATTGTAATAGATCCATTGCAATACATTTTTATAATATTTACTAATTCGTTTATTTGCTTTATTAGTGATTTTATAATCATTTACTGATCTTTATTTGCTTTGCTTGTAATTTTATAGAAATGTGTGATGTTATGCCCTTCTAAGAAGTTATCTGCAAAGGTTTACTTAAAAAACTCAGTATCGCTCAACCGATTGAACCTAACTTGTCACACGGTAAATAATTTTGAAAGTTTCCTCCGGTAGTTTTATCCAAAAGCATTTCAGGAGTAAAACAAGCTGTAAACTATGAAAACCTAACAAATGGCCAAGAAGATAGTGTTTTTAAAAGTTTTCTTTCCATTAAAGGTGCTTTGCGCGAAAAAATAAATTTTCATGTCTTTACTTCGAAATTTTTTTGTAGATCGATTATACATAAATACACCCTCCCTGTCAAGGGAGTATCCCCTATAACTGATTTAATGCATCGCAGGAAACTGTTGTATCGACAGGGCATTGTAAAGCTTTGACAACGTCGCACTTTTAGTACAGCCATGATATTCGAAAAGTGATATTGTTCCCAACAAACATCTACTTACATAAATAATATTCTATTACAATAGCGTAACCTATACAAAAAAAGATTAAATCGTGCTAACTTTATAGCCACCTTACACTGTCGACATGTAATAAACAGTAATGAAGCTAAACCTCGAGGATCTTCTTTTACAGTATCTTGTAATAAGAGAACAGATTTGCACCCTTTGGATAAGAGTTTATCAGTAAGACATTTCAAGATCACAATTCGACGGCCTTGCAATGTAAACTTAGCTTCTGACTTTTTATCTCTCGTGTCAGTCCCGAGTGCAGTCTTGTACCATAAATACTGCTTATGTTCTTCGCTAATTTTTGACTGAGGCTCCTTCTTTCAAACACTATTTGCGTAACCCGCTTTCCTCTTCAAAAACAACCTTTTGTCACTTTCATTTCACTCATTTTTCTAAAACAGCACACAGGCAGAAAAGAAGTAGAGTTATAAACATTGACCGGCGAGAGAAAAGAGAGAGGTAGTCTGCTATTCATGCATGTATACATACATATATATCTTCCTATATTATATAGCTGTATATTTTGGAATGAGTACCAGCTCCCCCCGCTCCCCCTCAGCTACCCCCAAAATAAGGTAAAATTCGTTTCTTTTTACCGTAAAATATGACCTTTAATAATTTAAGCTAGCTCCGCCCCCTCTCCCCCTGCTCCCCTACTCCCCCACTATCCCCGGCTTCCCCCAAACTTCCCCTCGGTTCGACACCAGACTTCCTCCCTACCTCCCCCCCAGCTCCCCCCAAAACATGTTTTTCCTTCCGTAATAAATTCTGACAACACTATTACTTTCTTATAAGTATACAAATACCTATGTATGAAAAACCAACTTCTACGAAAATTGATTGTAGCAATTAATAATAATAAGTAGAATAACGATATTCATAATCATATACAAAAAATTTATGATTATACATATGAAAGCCGTGGAAAGAATCCTATATATTAAAACGAAAAGTATTATTTGTATCTTAGGGAGATAGAGTTTATATGTATCATTTTAGATCTTAAAAAAATTCTGGAATCAGCGATAATACAAGCTCTTCCGCTGACGTATTCAAATACCTACACGCAAAATACTACTCTTTCAAGTTTCAAAGTTTCTCTTGGCATTCTTTATGCTAAGAATGACCTTGCGCTATGGCGCTTGATAGGGTAATTTTTTACATTAATATATCCATCATTGAACAAAAAAATGTCTTTGGGAAAATAAAAAACAGAAAAGACACAGAAGATAGAATTATAAAAAACTGTTTTAAGAATCTACAAATAATTTGAACGATTGATTTGACAAACATACTTGATAGCTTATAGACTGACACACATATTATCGAATCGTAGGTAATGGCATGAATCTATCAAATTCACAAGGTAGGAAACAAGTAGAAATACTTAAAAACTACTGAGAAGTGGCTTTTCAAATGTAACATACAAGATTTAAGAATTATAATCGGTTATAATGTAGAATAATCGGTAGAGAATTAAAAAGTAATCTAGGAGAGTAAGGCTGCTATCAGAACAAAACGAAGAACATGATACCATATTCTTGTACTAAATAATTTAATTAAAACCAAACTAGAGGAAGTCGTCAATAAATTATATGATGTGTTTGTGGACTTCAAAACAGAATTTGATATCATTCATAAATAAATATTCCGTGTAAAAAAAAATTCAAGAGAAATAAGTATGAAAATGACGAGAATGTTAAAAATAATCTAAAAATATTTTTAAAAAACAGTTAATTACGGCCGGTGGCTAACAAATTTATTCAAAACTATGAAAGAGAAAAGGCAAGGGTGCCCATGAAGCCTGGTACTTTTAAGTTTATTTATCTAAAAAATAGGCAGTAAGTGGATCTCAAATAATATAGGTGTAACAGTACGCAAACTTAAAATTAACTGTCTTAAATTATCTAATTACGTTGTTTAAAGCGCCTAGCATATTAAAGACAGAAAACATATGCAGAAAGACTTAGATTAATAAAGTACAAAAAATATACTAAGAAAAAAACAAAAAAATATAAAATGTTAATTTTTAGAAACGAAGACGGAATAAAAACAGATCTGTTTGAATTTAAAATGGATGCATTAAAAGTTTAAAACTAGGACATGGACCAAGAAGTGTGGTTCTCATCAGAAAAATTTTCTGGCATGTAAGAAAACGACAGGTTGGGAGCAAAAGACAGTTAGAGCAGTTTTACGCTTGAGCAAAAGAGATAAAGTAGAAAGTTTAAAACAAAGATTATTTTTTGTGGATTAAATAATAGAATTATGTAGCATGTATTTAGAGGAGACTTGTGTATGAAAGTGGGGAATCCCCGTTTCTCGCCCCTCTGAGCAAAACTTCCTAACCTCCTAAAACCGTCTGATCTTTTTAAACCCTTACAACATTTTTTACAATTTTTTTTTTTATGTCCTTCTTTATGACTTAATATATATCTATTTAAATGTGTCAATATTTTACAACTTTTTTTACATTTAGCACATTTAAATACTTTTTTCTTACTATGTTCTTTGCAAAGTAAGATTTGTCTGAAGTTGAATGTTGTACTATTTATATCTTAAATACATTATTTTATAAATTAAAATTTTATTAAATATGAGTGTTAAAAAAAATAAAATAGAATACCTGTAAAAAAATCATAAACCACTTTAATGTAACTAAATATAAGTCTGCTATAAATTTTTCAAATTTTATTTACGAATTTTACAATTCATCGAGTAGAAAAATTTTGTTCATAATAACCAAACATTGGAAAAGAGAGTAAAGATAAAATTAAAGACTATCGCAAAATGCGTAAATAGAATAATAAGAGATGAAAAAATTAAACAAACCTAAGTAAACTAAGAAAAGTAGCAGAAAGCAAAATTCAAATGAGTTTTGGAGATGTATTAAAAATTTAAGACAGGAAAAAAGGAGGATTGTGATAAGGAAAGAGGCATGAAAAATAATTGTAAAAATTTGTCAAGAGACAAGAATGATACATGTTATACGGAAAATGAATAAAGGAGTACTAGTTTAACAGCGATACGGAAAAAGATTTTACGAGGATAGATCCATCATTTAATAAATGAATGTCTATGTAAACATAAGAAAAATAAAAGACACAAAGGAAGACAGAATTTCGGAAAACTGTTTCAAGAATCTGCAAATAATCTTGATGATTGAGTTCAAAAACATACTTTTTATTTTATGGACCAACACACATACTATCGAAAAGTGAAAAATAGCAAGAATCTACAAAATTTTTGAGGCAGAGTAAGAGCGGAAGGACGTTTAAACTACAAGTGAGTGACGTTTTTAGATGTAGCATTCAAGATATGAGCAATTTTAATCGTTAAATAAGAATAAAAGTAGGGAGAGGAGTTTTTAATATTAAAGGAGGATCAGGCTAGCATAAGAGCAAAAAGGAAAAGAAGGTGTCATATTCTTGTACTAAATAATTTAATTGAAAATGAAATAGGGGAATAGGGCAATAAATTGTATGCTGTTTTTGTAGACTTCAAAACTGAATTTGATAATATTAATTGCGAAATGTTCCAGGTCTAATTATATATGAGAAAGGTAAGTATAAAAATGAAAAAAATGTTAAAGAGAATCTAAAAATGTACAAAAAAACCGGTAATTACGGTCGGGGGAAACAAATATACTTAAAAAAAAAGAGGTTGGGCAAGGGTGCTTATGTAGTTGGGTAATTTTAAGTTTATTTATAGAGACTATAGACACAGATAAGTGGATAGTAAATAATACCGGATGTGTAACAGTCGGCGAACTCAAAATTTACTGTTGTAAATTATCTGATGACATCATTTTAAGTGCCCAGCAATTTAAAGTCACAACACATGCAGAAAGACTTAGATAAATATAGTATCAAAAATATAATGGAAGTAAGCACAAACAAAATCTTCATTTGTAGAAATAAAAAAGGATAAAAACAGATTTGTTTCAATTTAAATTGGAGGCATTGAAAGTTTTAACAGAGGACATGGGCAAATGGACCCAGTAGTGTAGTTCTTAACAAAAAATTATCGTGGCACCCAGAAAAAACCACAGGTAGGGTGAAATTAGCAGTTAAAGCAGTTTTAGGCTGACGTAAAAGAGCTAACGCAGAAAATTTAAATTAAATATTATTTTTCATGGACTAAATGATTTAATCATGTTGCAGATCCGTAGCTGAGACTTGCCTATGAAACAATAAAAATACGTAGAAAGAGTAGAAGGCAGATTTAAAATATGAAGTTAAGTTGAGATGGAAAGACAAAGGGAAACATACGGAAGCTGAAGGCGGGCAAGGTAGGCATAGATTTAGGAATAAAAAAGGAAAGAAAAAGGGAGAAAATAGATTAAGATCTAAAAATATCATGTTGGGTTTAAATGCAAATACACCAGAATGTATATAAGGAATGGAGGCGGTAAGGGTTAGCCTAGCAATAGGCATAAGAAAAATGGAATACATTTACTTTTTGGACATGACATGAATGGACAAGAACATGTGGCCTTATATTTGCATAATCGAAGAGTTAACGGATTTAATCAATAAAAATCATACAAAATAGGCAACGAAGATAAAGTTGTGAGTGAAAAAGTAGCGTATTGGAAAACAATAGGATTTATCAAAAGAACAACGAAGGAGAATAAACTTCACAAAATCACAGATAATTTTACAAAAGAAAAAAAGAATTTTGTCAATCAGAAAATACAAAGAACTATATGGTAATTGACAACTCTATCATCCGTAAAATGTAAAAAAAAGACAAAAGCAGAGAGAAAAATAAAGCAAAAATATGATATTAGTGAGTTTAGAAGTTTTAAAGTGATAGACTGTAGAATCTGCAATGAAAGAAAAAAATATATAAAGCACATTTTTGCTATGTACAGAGGAAAAAATACAACGAATGAAATAATAATATCAGTCAGAAATGTAGGATTAATAGATAATGGAGAGATATGCAGGAGGAAGATGATTCATGTGAAAATACAAGATATTTATGTAGGTAAATTAGGCACAACAGTAAAGATTGAAAGTACAAAAATATGTAATGCGTTAGAAATTATAATATTATGTAAATGTAAAAAGAAATTCTAACACGTTGTTGTAAGTTTAATCAATTACATAAGTAACTCGATTAAAAATAATATTTTTACTAATATAAAAGGATAAGAATTTTTAGTAGTTATGAAACCAACAAAAAAAATGTAGAAGTATATACATATCTTTGTAGTAAATAAAAAAATAATAAAATAAACAATTAACATTTACAAATTTTAAGAAACAATTTTAAAATGATGTATGATTATGATCTTTTATCCATAATTGATTCTAAAATGACAAAACATAACATACAAAAGCTTATAACTATTTCTGTAATTATAATGATTGCGTAAATATTGTATGCATATGCATATGAATTAATTATAACCTTAAATATCAATTAAAGTCATTATCAGTAATATATTATCAACACGTATTTGATAAATAAGTAAATTTATTTCATATATTGACTATATTTGTTTGAATTTTTAGAAAATTTTTATGAGATTGCTTTGGTTATCTACGTTTGTACGCATATATGTGTATTAAAAATAAGTTTTTTCATTTATTATTTAGACGTGAGAATAAATGTATCGAAATATGGGGTTGACATACGGAGCGCGCAGGGGGCGAAGCCTTACTAGAAGTCTATATATATATATATGCATACTTATATCAGTCAATCAGTGCGACGTTGTCGCGACTAGCGTTTAGGCTGCAGCAGAAGAAATATTTGTTTCGGATATTTATTTATTGCTAATGTTATATTCCTTAGACTTATATTTCATGAAACTGTTGTAGTTCTTAGATGTTCTTGTACTTATTAAAAAAATGCAGTGCCGATCTTGATGTTATTTATTCAGATATCATCACTTAAAAAGACGCAAACTTTGGATTTACATAAGACGTCGTGGTGAACACAGTAAAATGTTTTTAATAATATCTTGGCTTCAAAGCCGTGAAGAGACTTGAATTTTCAACTGGAGCTTATTTATGTATTTATTCAGCTGTATACCGAATTTTATAAGGATTTTCACGTTATTTTACATAAGGGGGATACTCCCTTAATTTGAAAAAGATCATACGTTTAGTTTCGGAAAACAAATTTTTCAAATTCTGATTAATTGGTGTGTGTGTCCTTGTCTAATACATAGTGTCATATGGAGCAGCTCTTGAATTGCCGCTCTGTTCTGAAAATTATTCTGAGGGAAATTTATTTGTCATCAAATAAAAACTTTTTATTTATTCATGAAGCTTTAAGAAATTTTTTGATCTGTTATAGAAAAAAAAATCGTGCGTCTACTTTTACAAGTTGTTTAAGTAGTAAAACGAAAAACGGCAAAAAGTTAGGATTAAATATACATTCGACACATACACACCCATTTCGCATACTCATCTGGCTCTGATAGCGAGCAAGGCTTATGAAAATATCGCTAGATGGCGTACCTTTTGAGCGCAAAGCACCTTAAGAATTTTCTCTCGTGCATATTTTAAAAACATACAAAATAATGTGTTTCTATCTTTAATAAGTACCATTACAAAGGAGTTACAGGTGTAGAAAGAGGTTCTGCACCACAGAGCGATCCGAGGGTCGCACAGTGGTCCGAAATGAATAAGAATGGGCAAAACTGTTATTCAACTGATTTTTAAAGGAATCTACTCGAATTTTTTTTTTTTTTATTTATTTTGAGCTGTAGAAAATGAAATCGTTTCTCCCGCAATAATCAGATGTGACACATAACCTGCAAATTTATTATTTACGCAATATCGTAAATAATACTTAAAGAACATTTTTATTTTAATAAGAAGCACCAGTTCAACTGAGTCAAAATAAGTACATAGAGGTTAAGGAGGTCGGTGGTAACGAATCTGCTATCAGAGATTGAAAATTAAAAATGACGGATCCGAAGTCGCGAACAAAAATTTTGAAAAAACTTAATTTTTTCCAAATTTATATTTGTTCGGGGGATTTTGTGGTCGCTAAGTATGACTCTGGTATGAGAATTCGAAACGGCGGATCCAAAAAGTCTGACGAACATTTTGAAAAAAATTGATGTGTAAAAAATGTATCTACATTCGTTGGTTTCTGCGGTCTCTGAATATGAATCTGCTGAGAATTTGACAATTTAAAATGGCGGATCTTAAATGGCCGACGAAAATTTAAAAAAATTTAATTTTAAAAAGATTATCTACATTCCGGGGTTTTCAGGGTAGCTGACTACGAATCTGCTTCTAAAATTTATAAATTGAAGATGCTGAATCCAAAATGGCAGTCAAAAAATTAAAAAAAGTAATAAATACAAAAAATTATTACTATCTGGGGTTTTTGGAGTAGCTGATTACGTAACTGCTCTTACAATTATAAAATAAAATAGGGTCATCCAAAATGGCAGACCAAATTAAAAAAAAAATTTTCCGCTATCTGTAATATTTACGAATGATTGGAAATCATAGCCATTCCTAAGCGAAATCATTTTAAAAAATTGAACAGGCTTTGGAGAATTAAAATTGAATACCAAACATAAGAAATAATTCGTTATTATTGAACGTATCTTAATAGTCAACAATATTTGAACATACAACATTCGAAATCAAAATAAAATTTCTTTATAATACATAAATTTCGGAATTTCTTTTCATAGGACAGCATCATCTTTATCATTAAATGTAAGCAACTTACTTGCTAAATCGGTTAAAATATATATTCTTTATCGTAGGTCTGAACTTCTCTGTTATAAAAGCGACTTATTCAAGAATTCCGGATCCTGGAACTTGAAACTTAAATCTCCCTCACCATCACTCTATAAACCAAAAATTTTTCTACAGAAAAATGTGATAAAAATTTATTTGGAATTCTATTCGAATTTATATGGATTACACGAAAAATCGGCATGGATTTCATGGAGTAATCTATGTGAACTTTTAAGTGGAATGTTGTGTACATTTAAATCGTAGAAAATAGTTAGTGCATAGACTAACGAATTAGTAATGATACTTTATAGCACTGCGTGCCGTAAGCCCGCACTTAAATTACTCGTTTTCGTGACCAAAGTGTCGAATTTTTACACTGTGCAAAAAAGACCTTACTTTTTCACACCCTGTTACAGTTTCCCAGATAACGGTAAATAATAACCAAATTAACTTGGAAATGGATATAAAATGGATGATGATGATGCAAAAATGGGTACAATAAACAATTATTCAAAGAAAGACCATCAAGTGCATGAAAAATACGATAAAAATTATTCGAATATTGAGTTTATCCTCAACAGTAACTGTACAGCATGAAGTTAGCAATAGGGTCAGTAAATTAATGATCTGGCGGGAACTTTCAAATTTCTAGTTTTAAATACGGTATTATTTATTAATGGAAAGGTTCAAAATAACGATAAATAATGACAAAATTCACTTGAGAATGGATAAATTGTAATGAGGGTGATAGAAAAAAGAGTGTATTCAATAATTGATCGATTAAGCGATCCACGATTATACCAAAATGCTGATAAAAATCGTTCAAATTTTGAAGTTATGCTCGACTGCAATGTTGTGATGAGACATAGCTCTTTTCTGATTAACTGAGAAATTATAGTGGACGATATTTATTATTCAAATGTATATGTAAGGGTTTGTGTGATGCTAAATTTACTTATTAATGAACGACTGTCACACGAATGTGGCTGGCGCATATGGTGTAGGCTTTATAAAATATTATAACTATGTAGAACTTATTAATGTAGCGGGCATGAGGCATATGTGCTATAAAATAGTATACGATACTCAAGACTTAAGTCACACGTTTTCAAAATGTTTGAAATTGGCGCGCAGCTGCGCCACGCGCCAACTTTACACAGTGTAAAAAAATGTGACCTAAGGCCCTTGTATCGTAATGTACTTTTTTTTTCCGAGAAGAGAGCTTTGCAATAGACGAGAAATCACATGTAGAGTGACAACAATATACATTTGTGCTGGTTCTATTCAAAATTTCCGTCCGCCATTTTGGATTCAGCATCTTATATTTATAAATTCGAGAAGCAGATTCGTAATCAGCGACCGCAAAAATCCCCAAATAAAGATAAATTTTTAAAAATTAGGTTTTTTAATTTTTTTGTCCGCCATTTTGGATCCGCCAGCTTGAATTCTCAAACTCTGATAGCAGATTCGTAATCATCGACTTTAAAAACTTTTATGTACTCATTTTGACTGAGTTTAACAATTGCTTGTTAATGAAATAAAATTGTTCTGTAACTATTAATAATAATAGTAGATTCTTTTAAAAACCAGTTGAATACAATTTTTGCTCATTTATTTTCATTTCCGACCATTGTGGGTCGGCTCTGTAGGCGTATTGGGTAGGTGCGGATTATTTTGAAAGTTAGCAGATCCAGGGGTAGAAAGAGGTTGTAAAAAGAATTATTCATAGGGTAGTTGCGACAGGGGTTATGGGTAACGACGGGGACTTTAGGGTATAGAAGGATTATACTTGGAGTTAGGATCAACACCCCTCACGCCTAGGTAGTGGAGGGTGCCCGTAAATTTAGCTTATGTAATGTACGGTAGGTATATACTAAAAAAAATATATTTATATACATCAGATGGATTATAAATTTTTTACGAATATGAAATAAATCAATTTTCTCTAATGACTGGTTAAATTTTTGTGAGGTGGGGGTTATTACAAGTCCAAATAATTATGCTAAAAGTTTTTATGCTTCAGTCATACCTTAACATATATGCTTACGAAAAAACGTCTTTTGGTGAACTCAAATTATCAATATCATACGAAATAATAAAGAACTTTTGACAAGATTTTTTTTTCATATTACATGAATATCTAATTTTCTTATCTAATTTTATAAAACAGCTCGAGAATGCCTGTAATATATGAAATACGTTCAAAAGCTTTGTATAAATTCCTGAAGGTTATTGTTTTACACAAGGGCGAGAGAGGCAGAAAGCATACCACACTGTCGAGTTTGAGGTCAAATACACTTCCAAATAGCGTAGTAGCGAGACAACTACCTTAATTATAAGTGGCTCACATTACACTATTCATCGTTAAATTTGAGATCGTTCTAAATATTTTAATCATACGTCAAAAGTAATCTCATTCTTCTAATTTTTCGGACCCATTTTAAATTCTCAAAATGATTTTTGAACGGTATTCAGCTCAATCGGAAAAGTTACGAGATCATACCTCTAGTAAGTAATATCATAACAATGCCTGTTCATGACATTAATACAACTTTTTTGTTTTTTGGAAATAAAAAAAAAATTAGTGTCGTGTACAACAATGTTATACCTGATATGTTTTGTTTAATGTATTACATAGATTATCAAACATTTTTTTACTGAATTCGATTTTTTCATCATTATTTCTTACATCTAAAATAACGTCTTCTGGAATAGGTGGAATCCAATTTTTACAACCTTCATTTTCTACTTGAAACATTTTATTTAAATGCAATTAAAGTTTCTTTGTTTATTACAAAACCTGTAAATTTGCTTCTGTACTTTTTTGGAGATATTATTACCTTCAATATTTTATGCAAGTAAATTTATGCGGAAAATTTTCTGAATTGATTTGGTAATATATTTCGTAGATTATTTAAAAACATTTAAAATTTGTGAATTGGCTTCAAATAAACCCATGCTGATTGCAGTTTCTTTGAATGTATTGTATCGATTTCATTTGTGTTTTAATCTCGAACTGATGTACAACCTTTTTTTTTATTTAATATTTACTTCGAAAAGAATCTTTCCTAATCTTTTGGAGAAGTAACATTGAATCTACCTATCGTTGTATATTTCCTAAAACGTTGTCTTTTTTTCCATTGTTTAATCGTCTTATAAAAAGTGCAATATTCTGGAATATTAACATATTTAAAATTTTTAGTAAATAACTTAATATAACACTTTATATAACTTTATATAACTTTACATAACACGTTATAAAAGACTTTATATAACTTTAACCATTCTGTAAGTTATGGTTTGTAATTATTCATTGATTCAGAAATTTTGTTTCGTTAAAAATTATTTTTTGTTTATTTTTAAGCTGTATTGGTAAATTTACTACACAAGGGCGACAGTCTTTCTGCCAGTGATAGCATTTATTAGTATAGTTTTATTGGCATACACTATAGACTTTAATATAATATTATACTGGAGTCGTAGTACGTAACTGATGAAATTTTATGGCTCCTACAAAACAAAAATTAATTTGTCTGGATTTTTAGCTTGGAAGCAGGAAAAGTTGCGCACTACCGACCCTGACATTGCGATCACTGATTTGGGTAGTCTTCGGCTACCAAACCCTTTGGCTACTTAAAGTTGTCTGAACACGCGCCCGTACTCACGTCTTATACTAGTAACATGCTGCGGGGTCCATATTCCGTAACTTGATGACCATCTATACCACTTTGCACTATTTAACGTCCCGTTACAATACATACGTAAGCGGTAACGTATCGTCAGGTTTTGGTGTTATCTGTGCTATGGCGTGGTGTGGAAGTTTGCTTGGTTACCAGGAATGGCACTACATATTTTTTTATAGTATAGAGCTTACTCAGTTTTTTGACTATACGTGATTCCATAATATTGATCCCAAATAAACCAATAAACCCAAAATAGGGCATACGTCGGTTAAATAAACTACAAACGGGTTATACTTCCACGCAACCTACAGCTTTTAGATTAAAATGTAGCGTTGATCACAGATTATTATATCACATTGTAATGTAAAAAAAGCCTAATTTGTAAGAAATACAAGCAAGATCAAAAGAAATGAACTTAGTATTGTAGATCGTGAAAAATTATAAATATGAGTCTTGTAAGTTATTCATTAAAATAACCCATGACTAATGTCGGGAGATCGGTGTAAGACATGAGACACCCATTGAATTTTAACTACAGTTGAAAAAAGTTTCAGTGGGATGGTAGATGGGGTGTGGTGGTCGTTGGGGGGGGGGGGGGGGGGTGGGGTGGGGGGGGGGGGGCTGTGGTAAGTACAGATGATGAACAACATGTAAAAAACTGTAAAAAAATTAAGTTGATGTGATGGTGGTGGAGTGGAGGGCGGGAGAAGGGTGCACAGTGGTCGGAAATGATAAAAAAAACTGCAAAACTTTACAAAATGGAACCAGTAGTTGGACAAGCTATATTTTCGAAATAAAACTTGAACAAAAAGTGAAAACAGAATTTATTTGCAATCCTTAGATACCTAAGAATTCAGTACAACAAAAACCATGATGATTAATTGTCTAATCTCTAAAAGAAAAATATTTATCAGCTCGAGGCGTGCTAAACTGCTGTCCAGATATAGGTTCAATTGGGTTCCTTACGTACCCAGTATTTGGACACTTGAAGAATTCTGAATTTTAATATTTATCGATGAAATTATTACGTTTAAGTAACTATTTTTAAATGATAATAATGTTAAAATATCGTTAAAGTAACGATAAGATGCTTTCTTTAAAAAATATTTATGTTTCTCAGCTCAAGACATGAAAGACTGCTTACAAATTTATAGGTTCCATTAGATTTGTCCTTACCTAGTACTTGGACTATTTACTTTACATAGATGTCCATCTACTAGTCCTAAATTGAGCGTCGACTCCCACTACTTGGATACCATTGTCCAAGTACTGGGTCCCAGTAAATTAACTTTGAGATTTAGATTGTTCTTATTTATCGACTCGATCATTCAGAATTTTTTTTGTAATCAATAGGTTATTTTTTAGAATTTTGTATATGAAACTTTTCATGTACGAAAGTGTCCAAGTACTGGGTACTTTACCTTAAAAGTATAAGTTTTCAAACATTCATAACTTGCATACAAGCATTTTTATGGTGTTTATCACGATTCTTTCATAAGATTTTACAACATAATGCTAGATGTAGCCTATTTATTATCTACCTTTTTATAGTAGCAAATCATTAACATCCAACCTTGAAACTTACATCAACCAAGAATCTCATCGTAACTCAAAATTACTTACTT
Organism: Copidosoma aretas; assembly: GCA_030522625.1. NCBI lineage: Eukaryota > Metazoa > Arthropoda > Insecta > Hymenoptera > Encyrtidae > Copidosoma > Copidosoma aretas. The sequence continues at coordinate 1,497 of JAPYYV010001559.1, read as the reverse complement.
CAAAATCTCTGACAGGATTATTACCTGTGAATCTGAACTAATTATTATATATATATACTTGAATATTTAGCTGGGTAAAGATTACGAACCTTACTACCTTAAAAAGTAGATTCTTTTTCTTAAATTCATTCGACGTCATCAAAATAAGACGACGAAACTGTTTTTTAGTGCAAAATTAAAGATAAACCTAATGCATTAATAAATAACTAAAGTATTAATAATTGAAATATCGAAGTTGCTCGTTTCTCAATCGAATAACGTTGTGTAGGGGGCTTTGAAGATGCTGCTCACGAATCTGGCTATAAAATCATAGCAGATAAAGTTATGTACTTGAAAGTCATCCGTAAGACATTTTTGAAACACTAAAAATAAAATTCAATAAAAAAATTGTCTAATACATTAAAACGCATTCATAGTATGATAACTATTTTCATCAATACATACAATTCATACAGTACTATATGTTATGTTTTAAAATTAATTTTAAGATAAAATAAAAAAATTAATTTTTAATTAACTTTCAAATACGTGACTTTCAACAAGCTTCTTTTTTTTTTTTTTTTTTTAATATTAAAATCATTTGTATATTGGGTATAACTGAATTTCTTCACTCAAAAATTTTTTCTTTGTCTTATTGCAATTGTGTTAAATGTATTAAAAAAAAGGTGTCTATTTTTTAAGCTTGTCGGGTTCCTTACTCTCACCTTGAGCTGGAAATCAACGAGTGTTTCCAGTTGATTCCTCCGTTTATCTTGGATTTACAACTTGATACCAGATCTTCCAGGTAGATTCAGATAAATTTCCAGGTATACCCTTACGTATTTTCAGGTCATCATAGATGAATACCAGATAGAAATTAGTGGATTTCCAGGTTTATCCAGGTGGACTTGTAGAAATATCTATATGAACCAGAGGAAATACTTTGATCCATCTAGAAATCCAAAAATATTACTCTCACAAAATCAGATTTTACCTAGAAATTTACCTAGATTGATCCGAAAATTCACCTGAAAACGAATGATTATCCAACTGGTAATCCTTATTTTACATGGGACTTTAGCTTGCAATTCACGTGATTATCCAGCTAGAGTTTACAACTAATATTTTATACGGTAAACTATGTTACTTTGAGTCACTAAACCCTATAAGAAGGTACTTTGAGCGTTTTAATTCGCAAAACTCTTAATTACAATTGTTCTAAAATATAAACCCCCTTTTTTAAAAATATTCAATGAGTAAATAGTAAAATAAAATTTCTCGAATAGTACGGAATTTCTAAGTGTCAATTATAATATTTTATTATGATTAATCCAAGAAAAAGAATACAACCAAATATAAATTCGCTATATTAAGATAAAAGTGGTGCTACCACGAATGGCTAGAATGTTAACTAATTCCAATACTTACAAGTAAACCTACCCAAGTGTCAGTCACCGATTTTGATGAAACTTTGCATAGTGGTAGAGAATCAAAAAATAAATGACACGTGTTTTTTTT
>JAPYYV010001558.1:0-24911 GCA_030522625.1 Copidosoma aretas | reverse complement strand
TTGAAGGGGGGGGGAGGACGCAAGGGGTTCATTGACTGAATCAGAGCACTGCAACTATATAGTATAATATACACGTACATATCTCCGTATAATATACAGTTGTAAGGATTTGACTGGTAGCTAGGACCCCCACCCCTTCCAGGCCCCTTTAAACTGTCCTTAAAGAAATACGATTATTTTAACGTTACTTTACCTGATAATTTAATTAATTAGTTCCCCCCTTACCCACCTGGCAGCCCCCCTTGCCCCTTAATCTCCATTAGACCCCTATCCTGGAAGATTTCATCACCCCCTTGTAGGAAATCGTCAAAAAAACAGTGTTACATCAAGGCTACTAAATAAAAAACTATTATGGTTCAACGTTACATTTATTAATATGATGAAAAAGTGGTAAATATTTTTATTAGGACATTTTCTAGATATATTTTACTTTTGAAATACTATCGTGGTGCATTGAGTACATCTGTAATTTGAATTGGGAAACCTAACGTAACATCAGCGAAATACTGCACAAAATTAATAATTTTCATTAACCTAAAATATGTAAGGTTTAAAGAACACAATTAACAATCACTTATACATTTTACCTACACATTGGAATAATTTCGCTCTATGATACACAATGTACTATAAATTTTAATATGATAAAAGTTCATTATAATTTGATGATTATGAACAAAAAACCCCTTTCTAGGCAATATTTGTCAATTGAAATTTATTGTTTGATTTATTTTAAATGTTAATTGCTATTGAGTTTTTACATCTTGGAATAAAACCTTACATTTAGCCTTGTGGATAAAATCATTTTTCAAATATCCAACTTTGTCAAAACTTTGTCCTTGAGATTTGTCCATCGTAAAAATGGAAGATTGTTTTCTGTAGAGAAGAATCACCAGTATTTAAGGTAAATCGTGAATTAAACACTTTCTTTTCTATATATTCACCTATGATTATTTCAGCTCCAATGTCATGTTCAAACAATTTTGTAATTTTTTTCTTGTTCTACATAGCCCATCACATATACTTAAATTTTAAATTAACATCACGATCAAATTGATTTCTAAATGAAGTTAATGGGGACATAAACCTAGACAAATAATGTAAATATTTTCATCGGAACGATAATATAAATATTATCATCGGATTTATTAACGTCTTTGTATGTTGCGTTCTTGATTCTGTAATAAATATTTGACTTTCCATCTATTTATTTTAAAATTTATTTGTTAAACAAATTGGTGTACTTACTATGAGTAGTAAGCATTAGACTTTTTATCAAATAATTATTCATTGTTCTAAAGTTTTTAAACATAGTATATATCACTTGTGGTTTACATTTAAAACATTATTAATGTCTCGATTTTCTCGACCAATTCTTAGGAGGGATATCGAGAATTCGCTATCATCTAAACAACTATTTATGCTTCGATTAAAAATTTTGTAACATGACCTAGCAGTGATTCAATAGTTTCTGTGATAACCGTGATATTGTTACTGTTCTTTAAAAAGAGAAAGTATTAGTAAGAATACATATTAGAGTAATCAGTAAAAATAACTAATAGTTCTTTGAAAAATATTGAAACTTATTCGATGTATTAACTCAGATTATACAATTTCTGAAAAATAATTATATGTGTTAATTTTGGTTACGTGCGTGTATACGCATGTGTGTGTTCGAAAATAAACTCATGTATTTCATATTCAGACATAAGAATGAGAATATTTAAATATGGAGGTTGGCACGCGAAGCATGCAGGAAGCAAAGACCCACCGGTATATATTTTCCCATGTATATAAGCTTGTATGGTTCCAAATTGTCCAGCCTAACCCCCTTCCAGACCCCCACATTTCCACCGCGCCCCAATGTAGAACCCTCTGCGCCAATTCGTTAGCTTTCTACGAATTTAAATTTAAAAAAAATGTACTATTCATTTTATACAGCCCCCTGCACCCACTATCTTTGCTGTAATCATGTACTATCCCCGCTGGACCCCTGATATTAACTTAATAATATTTTTAATTTTTACATGTTTTGAAAATTGACATTTGTTTTTGTGCCTCTCCTCCACCCCCCTCTACCAGCCCAACCGTTCCTCGCCCGGAGGACGCCCCGCACAAATTCGTTAGATTTTTCAGTGTTGTAACGTCAACATTTTTTTGAAATTTTTTTAGCCCCCCGCACCCGCATTACGGCCTACCGAGCCCCCACACCCCCATGACGGCCTGCATCAGCATTGATCAAGCACCATCAGAAGACAGCCCACGCAGCCCCCAACATAACCGCAAACGCGACCACCCTGCACTACTGCACTGCTAGCACCTTCTGCCTTGCCGTAGTGCTCTGATCGATTAGTTAGTAACTTGATAGAAATACAAGCATGCTAGGAAGTTCTATTTAAATAACTTTAAAGTTCGCAACGTTGCGTGCAACGAAAGTAAATTTTTTTTTTTTTATAATTTCAGTTTTAAATATTGTAAGCAATTTAATATGGCACAAAAACCCTACACAGAAATTTTCGTGTCGCTAGTGATAACGGTTCAGGAGGTATAAGGGTTTTAGTGTAAAAACAATGTAAATGACAAAATACACATTGAAAAAGCTCTGGGCCACTGACAACGGCTCAAAAATAGTATCATACTATTCCCCACGTTGATACCTAATAGACTAATCGCTTTTAAGCTGCCAGAAACATAACCTCGATTCATTATGACGTCATAAACACTTGAAAATGACTGAATAGTGCCTTTTTGTACATAAATTTACCATCGCCACGCAAATGATCACACAAAAAATAATAATACCGTTGCACTATTGCCAATAAAATGTACAAAGATTCATCGGCCGGAATTGATATGGTAGGATTTTATGATTCATTAACCATACCTACCTAGCAAGAGTTTTCTATGCAACGATTTTTAGCTAGCCCTAACCCACTAATAACGGTTAAAAATTAGTATCAGGCTATATCCCACGGCAATACCTATTAGCCTGATAGCTTTGAGCGGCCGGAAACATAACCCCGATTCGTTATAACGTCATAAACACTGAAAAATGACTAAATAGTGCCTTTTTGTACATAACTTTACCATAGCTACGCACATTATCACACAAAAAATATAAATCATACCGTTACACTATTTCAAATAAGATGTAAAATGATTCTTCGGGCGGAATTGATATGGTAGGATTTTATGATTCATTAACTATACCTACCTAGCAAGAGTTTTCTATGCAACGATTTCTAGCTGGCTCTAAACCACTGACAACGGTTAAAAAATAGTATAAGGCTATTTCCCACGTTGCTACCTATTAGCCTGATAGCTTTTGAGCGGCCGGAAACATAACCTCAATTCGTTATGACTTAAAACATCTGTCAAATTGACAAAAAAATGACTTTCTCGCCCATTACTCCATCCAAGCCACTCTAATCAATACCCAAAAAAATGTAAAAATGTTATTGTGCTATAGACAACCGAACCCAACAAGTTTTGACGGCCGAAATTAGTATTGTAAGATTTTATGCTATGAAAATCGTTCAAATCTCAAAGAAATCAGCCTGCAACGAATCACAGCTGTCTCTGAGCCACTGATAATGGCTAAAAAAAAGAACCAGACTATTCTCATAGTTAGTACGTAACAGCCTGACCAGTTTTAAGCGGCCTGTAACATAACCTCATCTCCTTATGACGTCAAAAACCTGTAAAAGTGACGAAAAATTGACTTTTTTGCCCATTACTTCATCAACGCTACTCCAATAAATACCAAATCAATTCTAAAAGTACTCTCGTGCTGTAAACAATTGAACGACACAAGTTTGATCGGCCGACATTAGTATTATACAATTTTATGTCCTGAGAATCGTTCAAATCTCAAAGAAATCAGCCTGCAACGAATTACAGCTGTCTCTGAGCCACTGATAATGGCTAAAAAAAAGCACCAGACTATTCTTTGTCTGATAACTTGCGTGGCTATGGTAGACTTATGTACAAAAAAGGCACTATTTATCCATTTTCAAGTCTTTTTGACGTTATAATCAGGCAATTAGGTATTGACGTAGGGAATAGCTTAATACTATTCTTACGCCGTTATCAGTGCCTCAGAGCCAGCTAGAAATCGTTGCATGCAGAACTCTTGCTAAGTAGGTATGGTTAATGTAGCATGAAATCCTACCACATCAATACCGGCGGATAAATCATTTGACATCTTATTGCTTATAATGTAACAGTATATTCAATTATTTTCGTGTGATAATTTGAGTGACTATGGTAAAGTTATGTACAAAAAGGCACTATCTAGTCATTTTCAAGTGTCTATGACGTCATAACGAATCGAGATTATGTTTCTGGCTACTCAAAAGCGATTAGGCTATTAGATATCAACGTGGGGAACAGTATGATACTATTTTTGAGCCGTTGTCAGCGGCCCAGAGCTTTTTTAATGTGTATTTTGTCATTAACATTGTTTTTACACTAAAACCCTTATATCTCCTGAACCATTTTCACTAGTGACACATAAATTTCTGTGTATGGTTTTTGTGCTATGTAAAATCTTTCACAAGATTCAAAACCAAAATAAGAAAAAAAAATTTCTATTTTCGTTGCACGCAACGTTGCGAACTTTAGTCAACTATTTAAACAGTTCAAAATACCGTGGTCCATATAGTAACACATAATTTCTTTTTTTTCTGGGTTCGAAGTCGCTATACAGTAATCTCCAAATTTTTGACACATATTTTATTCACCAATATTATTATAATTATAAGCATAGAACATTTTTAGTCTACAGATATCTGCTCGGTTTTTATACATTTTAAAATACTGAATATAGCTTTGGAAAATAAATATACCTTACATTGCTAAAAAATAACATTAAAAAAAGAAAAAAAAATTACTAATGAACAGAAAGATCAATACCGAAAATATCTAGATACTTGGACGGAAATTAGTTACCATGTTAAAAAGTATATTGTTAATTGATTTTTTAAAGTAAATATCATAGATCGAGCGGTCGTAGTTCAGTTGGCTAAGGCGCAAGTTTTGGTATCACGAGGTGCAGCTGCTTTAGTGAAGCGCGGGTTCGAATCCCGGTCGGAGCAACTTGGAAATTTTTCCTCCAGACCAAGGTGATAGAGGGTGTTCGTGAAAATCAACTACAGAAATAAACAATAGATAGATAGATAGATAGTAAACATCAGAGATAATAAATAGCCATTTAACAGCCGCTAAGAGATAGCAACTTCTTTACATAGATATAATACTTTTCTAAATATTTACATAGTCGTGTGAAACTATTTTTATTTCTTTGTCAATTAATTAGCTGGCTTCGACCTTTTTCAAAACATTCCGTTTACAGTGGACTAAAGCTTATCATAAAAATATGTGTTTACTTATAATGTATGGTAAATATGATTTTTTAATTTGAGGGAATTTTTAATAATCTTATTCACATAAGTATTGTTATTATTGTACTTAGGCATTAAACCTAATTAAAATAACGTTTTTTACTCTTTACAATCTATATTGATTTTAAATTTTTTTTTAAATATCCATTACAATTTTATCTATTGTCTTATAATCGGTGTTAAGTCTTTGATTCCTTGGCTGCTTAAGTCTTTTTGTATCACTATCTTCTATTCTAATAACTTTCCAACGTTATTAAAAATAATTTTTTTCTTGTTATCAACTTGTTTTTTTTCGATAAAATATATAACACGATTTTGTAACTTTAACTTGGGGTAATCATGTGGAAGCACATTGTTAACAGTAACTTCAGCATCTCAAGAGACTACAAAGGTTGCTAGTTTAATGAAATTGAAGTCTGTTGAAAATATTAGAAAATTGTTTCAATGTAATAAATAAGTTTATTCTTAACATTTGTATGAATCCATAATACTTTATATGATTTTTTCTTCTTCAGTAATTTTAATCAATAAAAAAAACAGCAAATGCATGATTATAGAATAAAGAAACATTAAAATAACTTGTCTTTTAATTCATGTCACAATTGTGCATAAATACATACAAAAATCAATCAGGCATGTATACAAACATTTGCAAAATCATACGCAAACGAACAAAAATACACACATACGTAGACACATTCATAAAAATATACATATATTTATTTGTTTATAAATGGATAGCTACATACAAATTTAAATACAAACGTATATACATACATACTTATAGACGTACATAAATACAAGAAATTAAACATGCATGCATACCTATGTTTAACCAGACATTGATACATACATATTTAAACTGTAAAATATCTGACACGCACATACCGTAATGGATGGTTGTGCAGCAACTTTTAATTAGTTAACCATTAGGCATGCTCTAACTTACAGCATAGAATATAGAACATATTATTTATTATGTGTAGAAGGCCAGATCGGCCCTTTTCTTGAAGCAAAAATCTCATACCCCCGAGTCTCAGTACATCCCCCATAAGGCAGGAGGCGTTACTTGAGTTACATGTGAAACAGGTAATGATGTAAGAGTTATCGTGTGAAATATATGATTACCATCCAAACTGACGATGTCGATAAATCATCTCAAGCTCCTATTCCTGTGAGAACAGTTCATGCACTGCAAATTTACAACGAATCTATGTGACAATAGCTGAGTGGATAGACTCACATGCTATATTTTCTTCTCACGCAATCGATTCTCAGATATGATTTTTTTTTTTCATCATTTTAGTGTTCTAGATTTTTTTTCGTGTGAATTAGTGTTGATAAAAATTTCCTAAAAATAATAATTTTATTGGTAAAAAATAAATTTATAAATATTTGTTGCTCCTCTAGGCTAAATCCAATAAGAATACTTCTGAAAATTTTTACACAACAATACAATTAAGGATACACTAAAGCCGAAATCGCAGGCTCACGATCAATAATCAATTAAAGATTAAAGCGTTGTTTTAATGCAACCACTTATTCATTTGTTATTGGAATTTCTCGATGGAAACCAACGAGAAGGTGGCAGTCTTTTCCATCGGGATGGGATATGGAGAAAAGAAAGTATTAATTGTGAGGAAAAGTTAGTCAACATTGAGTTAGCTTTAAAAAAACGGGTTAATGCAAGTATAAAACAACAAATGCAAGTGATACATGCAAGGTATAGTTGCCAAGATTACTAGAAAAAACAATCAATAAACAAACAGCACTTTCATAAGAATCCACGTGACACACTCCTCAGAGAACACAATAAATCATTCCTTAATAATAAACAATCATATTCGCTACTACGTAATTATAATACAATCATAAAAATAATATATAATAAATAAAAGTAAGTATCAATATTTTAATTTATAAAATGATGGAGGAACTTCATAAGAATGCATCTGTATCAGGATAACACATTAAAATTTGAAATTTTACGTGAAAAAATTAAATTGAAACGACAATAATACGCAAAATAAAGTTGAAGTGAGATGCTTATTATGTCAATCTAACATTTAAGTTTTGAAGTTAAGTGCATGGTTTCGATGCTATCGACGAAGAGGTGCGTTTATTAGAATCACGAGCATCTCTACAAATCCATTTTAAATTATAATAAACATGCATTTTAACAAACAATTAGAGTATGTAATCGCGATCCTTCTCGTCGGTTTCCATCGAATAATGCCAATAACAAATGAATAAGTGGTTGCATTAAAATAACGCTTTGATCATTAATTGATTATTGGTTGTGAGACTGCAATTTCGGATGTAATATACCCTTAATTGTATTGTTGCATAAAAATTTTCAGAATTATTCTTATTGGCATTAGCTAAGAGCAGCAACAAATATTTATAAATTTATTTTTTACTAATAAAATTATTGTTTTTAAGAAATTTTTATCAACACTAATTCACATGCAAAAAAAACTAGAACACTAAAATGATAAAAAAAAAAATCATATCTCAGAATCGATTGCGTGAGAAAAAAATATAGCATGCAAGTCTATCCACTCAGCTATCGTCACATAGATAGGCTCGTTGTAAATTTGCAGTACATGAACTGTTCTCACAGGAATAGGAGCTTCAGATGATTTATCGACATCGTCAGTTCGGATGGTACTCATCCATTTCCCACAATAACTCTTACATCCTTACCTGTTTCACATAGTAACTCAAGTAACACCACCAGCCTTATGGGGGATGTACTGAGACTCGGGGGCATGAGATTTTTGCTTCAAGAAAACGGCCGATCTGGCCTTCTATCCATAAGAGATAATATGTTCTGTATTCTCTGCTTACAGTATCACAGCTCCAGTTTTGTGGTGGGAGGATTCAAAAAATATTCAAGGTTAATCTCGCAAGGCTGAAGGGATTACAGCTAAACATCTACAGTCCAAGACTACCGATTTTGGATTTGAATTTGCATAGAGATTTTATGTATTTACAACGCGTATGAGTAGCACCTCTCACATGTGACTAAAACAGGCGATTATAAAATAAAATATACATTATTTTCTCCGCGAATTTAATCCAGGTATGTAAATAGTATGATCGTCAAGAAAGTGAACTCTAGTTATTTTACTGTCAATTGCAGTGAAAGAGATGAAGATTTATATAACGTACACGCAGCAGTTGGATTATGACAATTAGTGTATATTAAGGTTAAGTGCAGCTTACAGTTAGATGTTAATTTCTGCAGTAAAGTAACAGATACGATTGCCTCATACTGTGTGAATATAATTTGCTGCTCACAATTTATGAAGTAACCAACACACATACACGAACAAATGTAATCGTCTGTTGTAACGTATCTGATTACTGTTTAAATAGCAGTAAATTTATCCGATAATATTATAGTTCTATCCTTCAAGTAAGTTAACAAATTTTTTATTTGTTTTTCAATACTTAGGATACCTCTTTATTTCCAATGTCTATGAAAAGTGATTAAGAAATTTCTGAAGATTAATTTTTAAATAAAAATCTATAAAAAATAGCTCGGGTTTGGCCTATACAGCTGTATCGGGAAAAAGCTCATCCGTCAGATAGTGTTTCCGTGCATGAGCGATAATGGCGTCTTGGACATTTAGATGTTACCATGAAGTATGATATACATAGATATAACGACTGCATGGCAACGAAATGGACGTCAGTATGCAGGACAGTAGTAGGTCTGCAATCGGTCAAGAGGTGGTACACATAAACGTATGATTCAAGTCAATCGGACAGAAACTACTGGAGCAATCCCGATCACAAGACGGTAGGATTAAACAGATCCCCTGTTCCATTTAACCCAGCGCAGCGGTAATTGCCTTACCGTGCGCTGTCTTACGTACTAATTTTAGGCACGACTACTTCACAGGAGAGCCTAATATTTTAACTAGAGCAAAAATTGTAACCATCTATAAAATGACTATTCAGTACATGCAACAAATTGTGATTCTAATACAAGTGTGATCAGAAGTGGTCCTATGGTGTATGTAATCAACCCTGTGTGTACTTAATCAATTTACCAGACTAACTCAAGTAATTTTCATCTGATTGACCTCAAATTTGGTAGATACTTTTGTCCTCACTAGAGAACGTGGTGGTTTAAAATAGGAGAAGTTTCGTCAAAGAGAAAAAAATTCCCAGCACTTTTACTGTAGAGCTTTGAGAGGAAAAATCTCTTTTTTCGTTGTAACTTTGCAAATTAGCAGTTTAAGCTAGGGTGTTCGGAGGAAAAGTTGTAGATCTCAATAAAATAAAACTTTTGTCTGTAGTACACTTTTCTCTAGGAAGTCAATTAAATGCCCTAGGTCGCAAAAATAACTGAAAATAACTTCAAAGACCGTTTTTTACCCATAACAAGAAGAAATTGACATTTTACAATGAAGTGTAATACAAAAGTTGTAGACCGTAAAAAAATACAACTTTTTTGTGTTATACATTTTACCCTACAATCTCATCCTGACGCTTTAAACAGCGAAAAGTGTTTTAAATTTTCCAAATAATCGTTTTATATCTCATTTTTTTGTTTGACACTTTAGGTTAAAATGTTGAATACACAAGTTGTCAAACTAAAAAAAATACACTCGTTTTGTGTTTAACATTTTTCTCTAAAGTATTTTTATAGTGCTTTAAATGACTAAAATCGATTTGAACTGGGTAAAAAATCGTGGGCAGTCGTGCCTTACACGCAAAAGCTTAGCTTTTTGCATAAATTTTTCGCTTGTTTATGATTTACTTTAACGACATTATTTTTATTTAACCGCAACATAAAGCTATTTGTAGCAATAAATTAAATTGTAACCCAAGAGGAACTTAAGAAAAGTTGTGGTCTTTTCACGGTTAATGATTACTATTGTGTATGTATTGCAACAACTTTAAAAAGAAATTGAGACAGTCTTCCAACAAATTCACAACTATTATGCAACGATATCAAATTATCAAAAAGATATAATGATCATTTAAAGCCGAACTTAAGACTTTTTTGCTATGTTTTGAATGATATACTATAGTAATTTGAAATATCCAAATTATTAAAACAATCGCCCATAACTGCAGTCCAATTCAACAATTTTGACTTAACCAGGGCTTAAATGGAAGGTATATTAACATACATTTGATAAATGGTTACTTTAGATTGATGGATTAATTTCTCAACAAATACTGTTGCATAATCCTTAAATGAGTTTAAATTGAAAGAGTGCAGTAATTCGATTTTTGCGCTGATGCATTCTCATTGATATACTTCTTTGAAGAGTGATAATATTGGGTATCTTGCGGAAAGTTTTGGACGTACTCCGTAGAGACGAGAGAATAAGCCTTGTTGGAACAAATTTGATTGTTCCTAGACGGTGTTATCAACGAAATCATCTTTCCAAATTTTCATACGCTAAAAAAGGTTTTTTTTGTGGATTTTGACATACATTTAGATTATATTGTCTCACGAATACAAGTAAATACAAGAAAAGGTTAGTATTTGAAAAGTAAAATTGTTCTAGATCCATGTTGATATATTATGATTGTACTTTTCTCATTCATATTGTTTGCACTGTTCGTAATTTACTATCGATTAACGATTTGTGATACATGCCTTGAAAGACGAGTGATTCGCAAGTATTTACTTTTTAAGCTCATAGACTTACTAACGATTGTACACAAATTATTGACAATAAATTATTTATAAATACTTGGTTTTGCCTCTATATAAAATCATTAAAGAAGAAGAACAAGCTTATAAAAAAATCGAAAAGCCAAATTACACCTATTTTTAAAAAGTTACTTTTAAATAAGAATATACACGCAAACAATGATAAAGAATTTTATGAAATAATTTGTATCTCAATCTAAAAAATATACTAATTTTGTTCTTTTATGTCTTGTTATCGTAGCATTTTAAGAGGACTCTACTAATATTGCAAATTTAGTCCAGTAGGTGAGAGATCTGAAAGAATCGTGTTTTGTAGAGAACAGAAATAGCTTTATCCCTTAATGTTTCATATTTTAGTAATTTGTATTTTAAGATTTTTAAATTAATGTACAATAATTATTTGAATTCTTACGGATTAAGTTAAGGAATAAGTATTTCTTTAAAACTTTTAGCAAAGGTACAGCTTTACTAAAAGTTGTCATCGAAGTATGGGGGATTAGCGTATGAAGCGCACAGAGGGGCGAAGCCCTACTAGTATATGAATGGGGCATAAGACATTAAGTCGTACCGTCCAAAAAAATTTGTGTTGAAAAATTGTGCAAATTGATAGTACTTCATTAGAGTGGATCTTACCTTAAATTAAAGCCTTCTAGAATCATATGCCTAGCGTCAATAGCTGTATAAAAAGTGATACTTTTGTTTCTATTTCAAGTTTTCCAATTTTCATCAAAAGTACAAAAAACAAAAAAAAACAAAAACATAATTTTGTGTCTTTTTTTACGTAGAATCGTTTACAAAACATTTGAAAATTCTTGATGGTGATTCAACAACCGTTATTATTAGGGTTTATAAGTAAAAATAATTTTTTTGTCATCCTCCCCGTTTATTGTCTTTTTTTAAAAAGAATTTTAGTTTGTGTCAGCATAGTTCAAGTTTGGACGCTAGATGGCGCTGAAGGTAAAAATGACAGTAAACAACCACTTTCTTTCTGAGAATTCTTATAAAAAAAAAATTAATTTTCTAGTATTTATGAGCGCAGAATTAAAACATACAACTAGAAAATTCAAAATAGCGCATTTAATATATTGGACAAAGTACTAAAAACGTATACTTTCATGAAGAAGTATACAAGCATGCAAGTAAATGAACTGGTTCTATGCAACAAATTCATGACGTAGTAAAACTGATGAAACAGTGTCAGAACGACGAAAAGCAAAATAGATTTTAACTGGCATTTAATTTTTTAATTTTTTTTTTATTCCTACCCGTACCTTAATTGTAGTTGATTTTTACAGGCTCTCTGCACCACCTTGGTGTGGGGGGTGTTGACCCTAGCTCCTTCCATTAACCATTTCCTCTAACCCATGTCTACTAGCACACGCCCAACCTACCCTACCTGTCAACTCCTAAACCCTTACTCCCGCTGTTCTACTTACCCCCACTAGTCTTGCATTTCCCTATGGAAAATATGCATATGGATGTCCACGAGGATCTGGGTGGATTCTACGTGGAAATCTACGTGGATTATTAACGAGATACTATAAAATCTGCGTTGATTTTCACGTGGAAAACGAATTACAAAACCTATCATATGCTAATAGTGGTACCTTGAATATTGTTTGTGTACAGGAAAATTCACGTGGATAATTATGTCAAAATCTGCGCAGATTTCCACGTGGATGTTTTTGTGAAAAATATCACCATGGGCATATTAATATCGTAATTTATGTTGTAAATTTCGATAAATGAAAAAATCTGCGTAAATTTTTACATTGAAAACTACGTCGATTTTTCCGCGTATTACAAAACCTTTCTCATTTTAACGGTATCCTTGTGGATAATTAGTGTACAGGAAAATTCACCGGGATATTTTCGAAATAAATATTAAAATGGCATGTATAAATCCTAATCCTTGTTGTAAATTTAGATAAATAAAAAATTCACGTGCATTTCTATATCAAAATCTGCATGGATTTCTACGTGGAAAACTACATTGATTTTTTCGCAAACTACAAAATCTATTTTATGTTGATGCTAACCTTTTGAAACATTCGTGCAAATCAAAATCTACATAGAGTTACACGTCAAAATCTGCATTGATTCCTACGCAGATATTTTTGTGACGAATAAAAATCCAAGCATATTTAAATAATAAATTTTGTTGCTTAATTATATAAATAAAAAGCGCATTTATCAAAAAAGTACAGTTTCATGTAAAAATTTGCGTGGATTTTTACGTATATTGTTTGTGAATTATATTAAAATAAGTATATTTTAATCGTTATCTTTCTTGAATATAATATGTACAAAAGAAGAAATCCACGTAAATTTCCATGTAAAAATCTGCATGGATCTCAACGTAGAAAACTCCGTGGATTTCTTCGCAAACTACACAGTTAATTATGTTTTAATGGTATTTGCAACCTATTAAGCCATTAAAATATTTTTTGATATGTTTATAGAATCTTTCATTTACTGCTCGGCAAGTTTCAGCACTTTTCATCATAACTTGTATGCAATTATGCGACACAGTACAACGAATTGTCCATACACAGAGGGTGAGGCTCAATATTGATGGCAGCGTCAATTTTATTTAAAATTAGGTAATACACTTCTGGATACTTGTCAAAAAAGCAACTACCTTGTTAATCACAATTTGAGGATAACATAAGCAATTGGAGTTTAAATTTTTTTTAGTCTCATACGTTGACGACTCTATATTAATCATTTATAGAAAATTTTAACGTACAATTACATGAAAGAGAGCAATGATACAATGATTATCTTAGAGTTTATCAATTCCTGAATAGATAAGCACTTTGAAACCCGTCGATCAACGATATTTTTGAGTAGGTAATAACAAAAATATGCAAGAAAACACGTATTGCGGCGAGATATTTTTCAGCTAATGACTTAATAATTTTTTTCTATTAGACATTAATATCAGAAATCGTGTGCACGTAACTTTGAGACATAAAAAAACAGTACAGAAAGAAAATAAAATACAATTTTCTTAGACTTTTCCCATACTACATTCAATTAAGTTTTTAGGTTTGGTAAAAATTTTTGGGTTATAATTTTTAGTAGTAAACAAAAGCGTTTTGCAACATTGTTAGAAGACAGTTCCAGACACCTGGGAAAACAGCAATGATTGTTTTTAAATCGATCCATAAATATCTATACGAGTACAAGCGAATTAAAAACAAATAGGGCTTCGTTCAGTCTAAAACATTCTCGCAATGTACAATAGCTATTAGGTACAAAGTTTGTAAAAACTTAAGGGAAGAAAGTCTTATTAAAATGCTCTTGTTAAAGATAATGTCATAGACGATTTAAGATGAGATACAAAAATTCTCTGTCCTCTTATTTGTTTTTTTACCACACATCATTGTTTACAACTGTTTTACTACTGTTCAACAAATAAGAAATAATCGTACTTATTCTTAGAAAACAAGTAAGCCCAGTATACTTTTGATCCGATCAAAAAAAAACAAAGTTATGGAAAAGTATGTATGTCCTAAGACATTTTTTCAATTTTCTTCAACATTTTGTATTTCTTTATTGGTATCGTATCATTTGCATTAACACTGATTTTATTTTGAAAATAGTATGTTGATTTCTTTCAGAAGTGTTGAAGAATACAAGATTTTTCGGTCACCTTATAACTAAGACAAAAACGAATTTGAGAGCTACACGGGATTCGAACCTAGAACTGCAAAAAAACAGGCAACGTCATGTGCATAAATCACCTTAGGTACAGAAAATTTATTGAAATAGTTACTAGGTTACTCTAAAAAAAATCCACGTGGTTATAATTTGTAATAATCTACGTAATAAGCCATTTGGTTTTCTCTTACAAACCATGGATTTTTTGTCTTAATTTACCACGTAGTTTCGAAAAACCGTATAGTTTTATCAAAACTGGATGCCTTTTAAGTGTGGTTTATTTAAACCATGTGGTTTACAAAAACTCCTAATGATTTGAGACCAAACCTACATTGTTTCGGAAAAATTTACGCTGTTTTTAATATGGCGCACCTTGAAGTAGAATCACGTGGGTTTTTAATATAGTAATGCGTAAGGTGAAACCATGTCTGTTACAAAATATTTGCGTTATATTAAGTATATTCTAAAAATAAGATTCTGAAAGGAACAACCTCGACAATAGGAATGTTTTTATTTACTTCTTTTGTATTTTGTTTATAAGACGCAGATTTTAGGAGTACATATCGAATAATTCTTTACATCATAAGAAGAGTTACAACTCCGGATAATTACACAGACTTTTAAACTGAAAATGCAGAAAAGGAACTTGTGAGATTTATAAATGGGCTGGCAAGTAGTTTTTAATTTGAAATCATGCCCTACAACTCATTATCAAAATATTTGTCCGTACACATTTATTCAAGTCGATAAGGTAAATAATAGATTTTTCAGTTTATTCCAATTAAGTAATCACTGAAATTTATTTCAAAAAGTTCTTTCACGTCTTGGGAAATGGTAAGATGTCCACTTCATCAAATCGAATTATTGTTAGAATACTCGTTTAAAAATCATTTTATGAACGATCATTACCTTTTTTTTTATACTCATAATACCGTCGGTTACTAAAAAAAGAAACTTTTTACTCTATTAAAAAAAGGTTGTACTTCGCGATAAGACATGTGGTAAACTACCTGGTTTCGTCCCATAAACCATGTTGTATTTGTCGCAAATTACCATGTGGTTTTTTTGAGCCTCATGGTTTAAACAACCACCCCAATGAGATGGAACTACGAGGTGGGGGAGGAGGTGTTTTAATCGGACGTTGTGGTTTTGTTACGTATAGGAAGGAAGGGGACTAGATTTTGTAATTCGTTTTTCACGTGAAAATCAACGCAGATATTATAGTATCTCGTTAATAATCCACGTAGATTTCCACGTGTAAATCCACGTGGGCATCCATGTGCGTATTTTCAATACGGTTGCTCAGTGCGACCTAGGATAGACTCCACGGGGCACCCCGTGGTGATAAAAAAACCTCTCCTATCAGGAAAAAAAACATCACCAGGACCAACCGCAAGGCCCAGGAACCAATGCCAGCCAGAAACAATACTGAAAAAATTTCCAAAGTGCTCCAGCCGGAATTCGAGCCCAACCCTCTCTAGAGCAGGCGTACTTCCGTATGGCCAAGACTTCGCATTAGACATCTGAGCTACGATCACTCGTGTTTGATCTAGCTTTATATGTAGTTGTTACACTACGTGTTAAAAAAGAATCTTTTATGTACCGTGTTGCAAGTCTTCAACAGAGTACACCGTAAATAAGTCCTGAAAACAGTGATGACAAATGGCTTAAAGCTCCATCAGCATAGTCTATAGTTTGGCCATGAATTGTTCATTGTCCCTATTAAAGGGTCATAAGAGCGCAACAAATTACCTTGTTTACGGTTGCTTAATTGTTCTCCGTACAATAAAATCCTGCGGGACATTACACAGATGATTCTGCAGGACATTCTGTTGGCGATCCTGCAGGGTTTTCGTCTGCAGGAATCAGTCGACATGCAGTAACGACTATCTTTCAAAAAGACGAGTTCAAATAAAATTTTATAAAGGTTTTAATGGTGCTTTTGCTCACATTGAATATAAGAGGCAGTATGGCGTTCGGATGAAAAGTTGCACTATGCTATACTTTGTCTTCTTTATTAGGCGTTAGTCTATTCAGCATTCCCAATTTCTTAGATACCATATAGAATCATTGTTGGTTCTGCTAGTTATAATTCTTTATTTCAGAGCATTTGTTTTAAGTTTATCATCAACTACAGACACATGATGTAAAGACCGGTTGGTCCAGCAGTGGAGAGGTGCAGGTGCTGCGAAATACACTTGTGTATACATACAGTGATTCACTGTCAAATTGTGCGCTAGAAGAATAGATTTTTCTGAATCTTAAGAAATATACTACAAAAAACGTTGCAAATGCTGATTAATTTTTGTAGATTATGTAGAAGTCACCCCAGCGATGTTTTTTACGATTTAGGGTAATTTTAAGTTTTATATTTCTCTTAGAAGATCAATTTGTAGTACAAATATGTGACATAGGGAAAAATCGAAAATTTTCTGAATTTTTAGAAAAAGATGGTTTAAAGGCCGAAAAGTGGAATTCATAACCTTAAAATCGAATAATAAACTTTAAAAATTTACAAAAAGGGCATGCGATCCAAGTTTTCAGCCTCAAAAAATCCGTGATGTCAGCTTAGTGTTCTGGGAATATACTCCTGCAAATTCGGTTGTAGTAATTTTTTTTTGACACAGAACTTACTTTTTATAAGTTTTCTAAACTAACTAATGTTTTTTATACTAAAATTTGTCATAAAAAAAGTACTGATTTTCAGGCTGTAACTTATCGTAACTTACGAAGAACTTTACAACTGCTCTTAAAAATTTAAACGATATCTTGAGTTTTGTTATTTGTGATCAAGAATCTTATACTTCACCATTGGACTGTTATTTGAGTAACTGCTTAAAGTGCCGAGGTATTAATGAGTTGCGGTTTTTTTTTACGAAATTTTTGACGTTTCACTAATTGAAGAGTTCATTTACTACCAATGGATGCCAACTCCTGTGATGACTTTGAAAAACATTGTTGATAAGTCGTATGATTTTATCCAATATTTTTGCGGTGAAGTTAATAAGCTATTGCCTTGTGCATTCGTTTCTCACCAGCAGAGATTATTTTTAAAAGAATTCAAAAACAATTTGAAAGATGGCAAGCTCATCGTTCAATTAAATGTTGCAGAATACTACACCTTGTCGTCCAGAATGCTCCACCTGGCTTACATTCGAACAATAATCAGGCAACAGTATTCACTGCCTTTATTAATTACAGACAAAATGATAAAAATTATAGTTTTAGTTTTGCCGTAATATCCAATAATGTATGTCATAACACAATTGTAGTTTATACATATGAACAAATAATTATTAAGTATTTGATCCAAAATTTCACAGTACAAAAAATACATTATTACAGTGAAAGTGCTCCTCAGAATTAAAAAAATTCTAAGAAAATTTTAAACTTATTTTGTCACAAAAAAAACTTTAAAGTTTTAGCAGAATGGCACTATTTCTCAACAGCTCATGGAAAAGGAGCATGTGACAGGTTAGGAGGATCATTTAAAAGGTCTGAAGCAAAGGCAAGCTTAAGATTCCCAACAGACAAACAAATTTTAACTCCTGTAGCTTTGTACGACTGGTTGAAAAGTTATGGTAATTATAAGACTGTCCAATTTGCATACTCGGAGACGACTGATTACAATAAAAATGTTAAAAAGTTGAGTGTTCGCTTTAAGAACAGTAGGCGAATTGAAGATCTGCAACAACAACACTGTATAATACCAATGAGAATATTATGAGATGTAAGGTTTCTTCAAGTAGTGACAAGTACAAGCGAACAAAAATAAAATAAATATTATAAGTGAGTGTTCTACTTAACATTTTCAGTCTTTTGTAAATAGTCTATTATATAACAGTTTATCCAAAAGATATTAGTTCTGTTTCATTCTATTAGTTTTGTCAAAACGAAGTGAATACGTAATAAAATTCTATGATTAATACTATAAAAGTAAAGCAATTTCAAGGGTAATTTTAGAGTGTTTCCAGCCATCGTAACGCGTACGTATAGGTATCAATTAATTTTTTCCATACGATGTTGTATAAATAATGAATTGTTTTGAGCGTAAATGATAAAAAGAAACACTACGTAGCTGTAGATGGGGTTACAGTTGTTAAAATACCAAAATACTACAATTAACGTTAATTTTCAGTAATGACTCCGTCTATCTTAATTTTTTTTTACTTCACCAAAAAAATTACCATAACTGGATTTGCGGGAGTATATTCCTAGTGTACTAAGCTGACATCATGAATTTTTTGAGGCTGAATGCTTGGATCACATGCCCTTTTTCAAATTTTTAAAGTTTATCTTCCGATTTTAAGGTTATCAATTTCACTTTTCGGCCTTTGAACCATCTTTTTCTGAAAATTTTCGATTTTTCTATACATTACATATTTTTACTAAAAATTGATTGTCGAAGAGGAATATAGAGCTCAAAATTACACTAAATCGCAAAAAACGCCAAAAATTAAGACTTTAGGGGTCCGAAGCTCGCTATAGTGACTTCTAAATAATCTAAAAAAATTCATCAGCATCTATAACGTTGTTTGGAGTATATTCCTTAAATGTCAGGAAAATCTTTTTTTTTTGCGCACAGTTTGACAGAGAATCACCCATATATACTAGTAGGGCTTCGCCCCTGCATGCTCGACGTGTCAACCCCAATATTTTGATATTATTTTTAAATAAAAATGCGCAGTACAAGAACTCATTCTTCAATACATACATGCATACAAACGCAGCAACCAAAACGATTATATAAAAATTCGCTCAGAAATCAAAAAAGTATAATCAATGCCTGACATAAGTTCACAGATTCAACAAATAATTATCACGAATTGAATAGTGATGAATGACTCCTATCAGTATTTAAGCTTAAGATCGATACGTACTCGTATTTTTTAATATATGTGTAGATGATGTTTATAGAATCATTAATAGTGCAGAAGCAATTAAGCGCTTCTTTTTATGCTTTTTTGAGATTTTAAAATAAATTATAAATATAAGTTTATAAAACGATAACATTTTAAAATTCTTATTTGATATTAGCAAAGGAAAAATAATAATGTATTTATTTTTATTATTTCACGTACAGATTTTTACATCCTTCTACATTTACCTTTCTTGTGTCATAACTACTTGAAATGCATATTCCCTCAAACTAATACTAATTGTATTTACAATAGAAACAATACGTTATTAATTCAACAATTAATTTATTATTACTTAATTTTATTTTAGATTTTGTAGAAAATATGGATTTTTCCGCCAGTGAACGTTGTTTCAGAATATTTTGTTGTAAAAGATGTTGGAGATCATAAAATTTCTCAAATAATAACAATTTTGAATTTAGAAAAAAATAAAATTAATGTGGGTGGTGTGCAAAAGAAGGAGAACAAGTGAGTAAGGAAGTTTTGTGCCAATAAATTTGCAGCTGATTTCTTTATTGCAGAACCTACCGTCCATTCTTCTTCTTTCGTCCTTTCTACATTATACCTCAGCCTACACTATTGCTCTTTTAAAACTCCTTGTAGGTTTTTCTTTTCGCAATATTTTTCTCTATTCGATTTTTCCCTTTTTTTTTTTTTTTTTTTTTTCTTTTTTTTTTTTTTTTCTCCCTTCGCTTTTTCCCTTTTTTTTTTTTTTAATAATGACTGATGTGAGAGTTGTCAATTACCATTTAGTTTTTCTGTGTTTCCTGATTGATAAAAGTCCATCTTCCCTTGTAAAATTATCTTTGATTTTCTTAACTTCTTTTTTCTTGGTTGCTCTTTTGATAAGACCTACTATTCTCTCATTCTCTATTTTTTTATATCCTACGTTAACATATTTGCTAAATTTTAGTTGATTCTTATAGATTGTTCCCATTAATTTTTTCATCAAACAGACATTTGGTCACAGTTTACTATACATTCTTAAAATTGGCAAAAACAGAACCTTTCGCACTTTACCTTATCTCTATATCCATACCTACCCTTTATACCTCTATTTTTAATGTCTATGCTATTTTCTTTGCGTTTAAACTCAACTTCATATTCGGAAATCTGCCTTCTATTTTTTCTGCTTATTCTTTTTTTTTTCCATACAAAATTCTCCCCGCCGTGTATGCAATATAATGTTTTCCATCCCTTGGGCGGATGTTTGCAATTCCACGGTTAGGTTAGGCTAGAAGAAGTACTTTTACCCACACCTTAGCGGAACAGCGGAACTACAAAGTTTCACCCAAAGGATGGAAAAAAAACACTATTTCTTACATGGAGGGGGAACGGAACGCCCTCACGAACGTGATATGACACCTCGAGGCGAAGCCGAGATAGAGAATAGTTGGTGTTATTAAATGTTTCATTTAATTAAATGTTAAATTTATCATTTAGTAATTAAATTAAAGAATAGAATAGAAAAATCAAATAGTCCGTTTCCCCTCCTTGTAAGAAAATCTACTATTCATCATGTAACCCATAAAAAGATTTAAACTGTTGACTTTACCTCTTTTGCTCAAGCCTCAAACTGCGTTAACTGTTCTTTGCATCCTATCTGTTGTTTTTTCTCTGTACCGCGAGAAGATATTTTTTGTTAAGAACCACACTCCTTGGTCCATCCACTCGTTTAAAACTTCCAATAACTTGCCTTTAATTTCAAACAGATCTGTTTCTATCCCTTCTTCATTACTAATAATAAAAATTTTTTTTTTTTTTTTCATTTTACTTCCAGTCTATATTTCGTACCATATTTATCTAAGTCTTTAAGCATTTGTTTTGTGTTTTCTGAAGGCTATGCACTAAAGATAACGTCATCGGCAAATTATGACGGTGGATGTTCTAGTTTTCTTACTGTAACACTTTCGGTATTATTTTGAATCTACTTATTTTCTATATCCCCTGTGAATAAACTTAGGTGTACTCGGATTCATGATTACCCTTTTATTACCTCTTTTACTGTTTTAAATATATGTGTTAGCCCCTGACCTGTGACTACTTATTTTTCTGTTCATTAATAGATTGTTTTTAACGTTTTTATCATTTTCATACGTATTCACATTCTCTCTAATTTCACTCTTTCTCTATTAATCGTATCAAATGCTGTTTTGAAGTCTACAAACACAGCATATAATTTATTACTTCACCCCCGGCACGCTTCGCGCGCAAACCTCCTAGTTTCTGAATAAAATAAATTTGAAGGTTCTTAAGAAAATTGTGAAACATCTCTTACTATTCACTACAACTTGAATAAAATTGACTGTTCAGCAATATCATTTGACGATTTAATAATTCTTGAAAACTATTTTGTAATAATAAACTAAAAACTCGGTAAAATCGAAAAAACAATATAAGAAATACAGCTATTCGGCGTTTTTATATTTTTCCTTCTATCACGAATTGTTTTTTCAATAATCAATATTTAACAAAGTGGAAAGCATGACGTCATTTTAGGATTTAGGAACATTTCATGGAACCACTAATGAAACTGTTGAAGATACTGCTATCGCCATGGGTTTGATTGAAAACGATTCCTGAGTTTACAATATTTTTAGTAGTGCGATTAGTGTAAAGTTGACATTCCAAACAATACAATTTTTTGCTTGATTGTAACTTTTGGAAAAAATTGAAGTTAATGATATTTAAAACAAGTATTACAGCTATTTTACAGAATATTTTATAAATGGTAAAAATAATACTGCCTTTTTAAATATAAATCAAATTTTTGAATCAGAGGACAAATCTTTTAAATTATTTTATGTACAATAGTGCAAAGATCAAAAAATGATTGTTCAAGTTATACTTATATATAATTGTTAAATTTTTTTTATAGACAGTTCCAGCGGATCACGAGGTTATTTTTTGTTTATAAAAAAACGTTTACTTCATTTTTAAAGGTAAAAATTGTTTGTCAATGATATGGGCTGGAATTGCATCTGTATTACTTTTAAATGGACTTCCAAGTCATAGAACTTTTTGCTTGCCATTCGATTTCAATAATGTATAGAGTGCATTTTTGGAATTCGAATCTGATAAAAAAAAATATGATGCTATTCAAATTGTACTTAAAAAATGTTTGAAAAATTCTCATAGTAGAAAAAATACTTATTTTGTAAATGGCAAATAACGAATCAATAGTTCATTCACGTCGTAATCTATAACGATTATGTATATTATCACTAAAAGTATAAAGTTATTAAGGGCCTCAATATACAATTTTATTTTGTTTATCAGATGGCTCAAGACGGCATACGAAGTGCCACAATGAAAAACAGATTAAATACATTTTTGTGCAATTAATAAAATGATTTTAGTCAATTGATATCATTTTTTAACTTCTGTCGAGTCTTTGACGGACTAACAATACTCCTGAATTTTTCAATATTAAAGAATTAATATCTAGATACTAATAAATACTAATTGGAAAAATAAATCACTCATAGCTATGCTGCCAATAAATTTATTAGTATATTGGTAAAACGTTTCAGCTGTTTATTTACAGCCCTCTTCAGGTACACTGTAAAATATATACAATAATGAGTTTTACAACAAATTTATCTCCACCTACATAATTATAAAAAAAGGCCGTATAATTATTAATAAATTTATTTATACCTACAAGTTTGAGCAGAGTCATAAAAACTAATCCTAATGAATTAATAAGTGCTGTGCTCAAAACCAACGTTGACCAGGTGAAATTAACTCTATAAACAGAATTGAGAGAATGCGCATAACCTGGAAGTTTAATGTGCGTAAAGATGAGTTTACCACAATAATAATAGAAATCTTAAGTTGTGATTAAGGTAGTGTGTACATTTAAACAGAATGAAATGAAAATAACAAGTGAGAAGGAAGGTGAATATTATGTAAGACCGCTATTAATGTATCTTTTGAAAATTGTCTGTTTATTGACTGTTTTAAATTTATTAATATGGACCATTTCAGAAGTTAATCTTTTAAAATAATTAGTTTTATTATCTAAAATTCTAATATCTTCTTTAGAAAATTTAAAAAGATGTCCTGATTGAACATAATGCTCAAATAAAGTCGATTTACTCTCCTTCTCACGTTTACATTTCTGACAAAAGTCAGTTGTACTAAGTTTACATTTCTTAAATAAATTTTTGTATTCTTTTATTCTAATTACCGCAACCCTACCAGTTTGACCTACATAATCATATTCACAGCTCTCATCACTACACTTTATGTAATACACCACGTTGCATTTTTTGAGTTTTTCTATTGGGTCTTTACCCATATTATTTATCAATTTTAATTTTTATAGAATATTTAAAAATGACATTGAAATTGTATTTATGTGAGATTTTTGTTAATTCATTACTAATATTTTTAATGAAGGGTAAGACTAAATAATTGTTATGTTTACCATTCGGTTTATTGTTATTCAAGTTTTGGTTAGAATTATTCTTTTTTAATCTAATATCTATGTATTTAGAAATATAATTATTGGGATTTTTTTTTTTTTTTTTTTTTTTTTTTTTTTTTTTTTTTTTTTTTTTTTTTTTTTTTTTTTTTTTTTTTTTTTTTTTTTTTTTTTTTTTTTTTTTTCATGAAATTGTGAATGTGACAATGTAATCGCCCTCTCAAAAAAACTAAAAACGATCCACTTTTGTGTAATTAGGCAACGGAAGTGATGATTCAAATAAAGACCAGAATGTGTAAAAAGTTTATAGTGTTATTGACAGGTAGTTCAACTGTTAACTGTAGATTGTGGTCGTATTCATTCAAGTGTATCAAAAACTAATTTAAGTCACTCCTAGGCAAACAAGCCAAAATATCATCCACATATCTGTACCAAAAATGACATTTGTGGGGCTAGTAACAAGACAGTCAGCTTCTAAGTTTCTTAGAACTAAGTCTGCTAAAATCGGGCTAGTGGGGCTACCCATGGCGTTACCAAGTTTTTGGCAGTAGCACTTATTAAAAAGATAGTAATTGTTGTCCATAATAAATTTAATTACATTGGGAAAAACATGATGGGGTAAGTTATTTTTTCCAATTAGTTAATCAGAACGCTGTCATCAGCATCTAATTTTAAGACTAAGAGATACTTTTATCTACCCACATCTTAATTCATTATATACTTGATGATTTAATAATAATTTTTAAAAAATGTTCAAGAGAGGAATGTAAATGGAACCAAATTCTAAAGATCAATTGATGATGGAAGAGCTG
>JAPYYV010001557.1:0-31926 GCA_030522625.1 Copidosoma aretas | reverse complement strand
TACATGTATAAGTACGTAAATTACACCTGGGAATTCACGTGGATAAATTCATTTATTTCATGTGAAAATCGACGTGGATTATTGTGTGAATTCTATTTAAAAATCTACGCGGATAAATATTCTGCTTTCACGTAAAAATCCACGTAGGTGAGTACGAGGATTGCACGTGGATAAGCATAATCATTTTACACACGAAAGCACGTGGATAAAGACGTGTGCTCTACGTACAAATCCAAGTGAGAATGACGTGAATTCAACATAAAAACGTACGTAGATACAAACAGCGATCCCATGTAAACATACACGTTATTACCTAAACTTATACTACGTGGGGTCTACATGCTCATCCACATTGATTTTCTGTAAGTCTACGAGAATTCCACGTGGTATTTATTAATATTCACGTTCACATATAATAAGTGCACTTATCCACGTGCAATCAACACACATTTTCCATATGGATGTCTACATACAATACTCGTATTTATCTACGTAGAAATCTACGTGTATTTCTCTAATGAAAATTTATGTGGATTCTTAAAGCCGGAGTTGTGGGACTACTCCCTATAATTATGATACATTCTCGTTCATAATTATATTTCATTATTATAACGATAGATTTGTAATAAGCGATCTTAAAAATACACTCCGTACGTAATTGCAAATAAATTAAAAAACTTTTTTCCATTGTTTCGGTCGCCATATCATGTCAGCCATTTTAGATTTTCCTTATCTGACAACGGATTGATCATCAATGACCTCAACAACAACAATGTACTATCTTTAAGAAATAGTACTCATTCGAGATAGATATAACAAAAATTTAAATTTTGAGGGTAGTTTTATGATATTTCAACCCTTGTATAGCTTCATAGCACCCACTTTGAATTTTTTTCTAGAAGTAATCTCATTTTTCATCAATTCTGACATTATTCAGCACTATTCACATTTAAATAAAGGTGATGGACTGCGTTAAATGTAAATTTTAAAATTTTTTTTCACCTTAAGGGTAGTTTTAACCCCTTAAAAACTTTTTTCTCAATTCGGACCATTTTTTCCTTACTGTGTATGGTTTTAACTGCAACTTCCAAAAAAAATCATCTTGATCCGACCACAACAGCCAGTGCTATTTTATTTATGCAAAAAAAGTCCGTTTTGCCGCACTGTGCGCCGTAAGTACAGCATTCTATATCGGAATCGGTTACCAACAATTAAAAGAGCAGTGTGCTGGTATAAATATTGATTTTATGTCAGCTAAGACTTTCATGATATATCAAGACAAATTGTATGAAGAAATAGTAGAAGATACTAATGAGAGTATAAAGAGAGCTGGTGAAGTAGCAAAAGCAGCTGCAAATGCTAGAGGAGATGTAACCCCTAGAGGGATTCCTTATGTAACAGTTTGATCGGACGGTAGTTGGGGTAAAAGATCATATGAAACAAATTATGATTTATTATCTGGTTCAGCTATCATAATTGATAATGATACAAAAAAAATTTTATTTTATGGAGTGCGAAACAAATATTGTATAACATGTGCCCGAGCGAAAGATCAAAAAAAGTGCCCTACATATTCTTGCTACAAAAATTGGGATGTCAATAAACCTTCTACTGCAATGGAAAGTGACCTTATTTTAGAAGGTTTTAAAAGTAGCATAGACATGCATGGAATAATATATTCGAACATTATAACTGATGCTGATAGTAATGTATACAAAGCTATAGTTGATAACAATGTATACCGTGATCATAAAATTGTTTCCAACAGAATTTTATGTAGTAATCATTTACGAAGAAATTTATGCAAAAAAATAAGAGCAGTATCCCTTATTACGCAACCAAAAAACCAACCAAGAATAAAAGAATTTGTTTGTTTGAGAAGCATTATAAAATCGAAAGTTTTTGCTATTCGACAGGCAGTGGAAAATACGATCGCAAAACGAGTAACTGATAAGATTCCTTGGATAAGTAAAGTTAAAGAATTTCATAAAGATATCTTGAATATTCCAAAGCATGTTTTCGGGGACCATAAAGCTTGCTCGAATAAAGAGTGTAAGTGCGATGAAAATTCTGTATATTATGTGCCAGATTTAATCAAAATTGGATTGTATCAAAAAGTTGAAGAAGCAATAAAATACCTGAGTCAATTCAGCGAAAGTCTACTGCATAGAGTTACAAATTATATAGCCAAAGCAGCTAATTATCTGAAATGTCATACACTAGATGGGAAAACAGGTAATTACAGTTTAACAAACCAGTATAATATTAGAATAGCTATAGCCGTGACACATTGTAATGAAAGAGAATCGTTGATGAATTTGTATCAAAAAGGCGGGAAAAGGGTTCCACAGATTCTGTTAACAGTTACGAGTAAAAGACTAAGAAAATTGGACTACACACGAAAAAGAAGAGCAGAAGTTGGAAGAAGGAAGATGTATAAAAAAGGAAACAATTCTTTGAAGTACTAGGGTCATACACATGTAGATCTTTACAAACTTCCAAACATATTTGATGAGTTAAGAAAAAAATTAATTGAAAGATTGAAAGAAAATCAAAAAAATCAAATACAAATTGAACATGATACGATAAATCAAAGAAATAGTCCGTTCTAGCGTGCTTTGGGAAAAAATCTATTAACTGCGTCGAATTTTAAAATAGCTTGCACATGGAATCCTAATACAAGCTGTGCATCAAAAGTCAAGCAAATTCTGTACCCATCTATTAGTGAAGTGATCCTTAGCTTGCAATTCGGCATTGAGCAAGAAGAAGTAGCCAAAGAAAAATTAATAAATGAGCATAATATTGACATTCGAGATTGCGGCTTGCACATTGACAAAAAATTATGCATGTTAGCTTGTACTCCAGATGGACTTGTTGGAGAGCAAGGACTTTTAGAGATCAAGTGTCATTATTTTGCGGCTTCAATAAGTTTTGAAGAGGCCATAAAAAAGTGTAAATCTGTTAAAGCTATGTTTGGTTAAAAGATAGAGAAAAAATGAATCAGTTGCATGCTTATTACTATCAAATTCAGGGACAACTGCATATTACTCAGAGGAGTTATTGTCTTTTTGTTGTTTACACACCAAAAAGTACAAATAATATTAAATTGGACGTCAACCATGATTTTGGGAAAGAAAAAATGCAAAATCAATTAGTTAGATTTTATATGGAGTGCCTTCTTCCACAAATTCTGGATAGAAGACACATCAGACATGTGCCAATTAGAAATCCAAACTACACAGAGAAACCGATAAAAATCAGCAGAAATACCAACAAAAAAGGCCAAAAAAAGAAAAAAGAGGATGATGTTATCTATGTTTCGTCGTTTAGGAAAGAGAACTACAGCGACATCGAATTACAAATGTACAAAGATTTTTTTGATAATAGAGATATTTCGACACCATCAAAAAGACTTAATGTTCCACCTGTGACAAATTTGTTAAATGATGATTAACTGGATGCTTTTATTCGTATCTTACAGCGTATTAATCCATCCATACCGATACAAAGCGTGTCATATATGTATGCAAACGATAACAATATGATCCAGCCTGTTTACGGGAAAGCTGTTCAAATTCTTGGTGGGACAGTTACACAACATTGGAGAACATTCTACTCCGATGGTAAACTTATCCATGTGTATGTCAGTTTGCCCAAATTAACAAAGTTCAATATTCATCCACGAGAAATAATGTACCTGAAAGCTCGTTTTCCTTGGCATCAAGAAAAAAATATTATTTTTGAAAATATGACAAGACAACCAGATAGCAACAGTTGCGGAGTTTATTCTGGAGCTGCAGCCCTAACTTTATTTATAGGTTAAGATCCTGCTAAAGAAAATTATTCATCTAATGCGGCGATAATGAGAAACCGTTTTTGGAAAGTTATTTTACAAGGTCGATTGACACCATTCCTTGTAGAGGATGAAGATGAAGCACCCAGAAGAGAAGAAGTAACCGACGAAGAGGAAGAAGATGAAGATGAAATAGAGGAAGAAGATGAAGATGACACGGAGGAAGAAGACGAATGAGATGAAGAGTGGAGAAAAGAAGGAAAAGAGTAAGAAGACAATAGAAATGAAATGTATATCGTCATCATAGTCAATACTGAAAACAAAAATCTATTGCAAAAAGGAAAAAATAAAATATTTTACGGAGAAGAAGAAAAAGGCTGTGGGAGGTTTGAATGCATTCTCACCTATCAGAGACCATGGATCCTTGTTTGGATTTATAAGGTGAGTTTGTATCTGACTGTTTTGAAGTAAACTGCAATGAAACAGCTAGAGGGGGGTTTTAGTCGGTATACTCGGATACGACTTTGACTATTTCATAAGATAGTCCGATGTATCCTTGCCGAGTCTGACACTACCACACGTCTCTATGGGGCTCGTAAATGAGTTTCCCCTCTCTTTCCCAAAAAAAAAAATCTATAACTTTATATATTGGCAGCTCTAAACGAAAAAAGCATTAGCTTTATACAATTTGAGATAACTTAGTATCTTTTGCTGTCCTGAAAAGAAATTTTGTTTCGGCAATCGTTTGGGCCGCGTGTGACTGCCGCGAGCCTCCTTGAGCCTCCTTTCGGAATGCGGGGAGTGCTTAGTCTGCCAAAAATCATATGAACTGCTTAGTATAAATCAGTCAACGTTTTGATGTTTTTTTATCCATATTTCCATAGGTTTTGGATAAATAATCATGAAGTATTCAGAAAGTTCAAAATTATTCGCATACATGCTTTAAAACTTAGCTGGAACAATACTTTTTAGGTATTACAGGTATTTACTAAAACAAATAAGATAATCTCTCAATATTCTATGAAAATTAATTGTTTTTAAAATCTACGTTTTTGTCAAAGAATATTTTAGCTTTTTGTGATTTATTATCCAGTTATATAATATAGCCGACGTGTGAGACAAACACAACATGCTCGAAACGCTCTTGTATGTACATCACACACACATAATATATGTGTACATGTGCACAACTGCACACACTATTTGTGCATCTGCGGCAGACTACGTTGAGGCAGCTGTAGGGCCGCACTTGGCTGCCGAAAGCATTCGGCGGCCAATGGCAGACCACAATGGAACCTAAGAACTCCCCGCATTCGGGCCATCCACGGCAGTCAGCAAGATAATCGACTCGGTTAAGCCCTGAATTAGAAAGTTCATGAGCAAAGTGGCTTTTGTGATATTATACGTACTTAATTGCGCTGATTACGGAAAAAATAATAAAAAAAATGTACAATTGATGGGTTAATGTGAAAATCGTGAAAATATGCTATCGATTTGGTCTCTCACTTATCCTCTGATACGGGCAAAATTCAGAAAAATAATTAAAAAAGCACTTTTTGCACTTACCGTTAGAGTAAATGAGATGAAGAGAGCGGCCACCGTTGATGCATAAGGCTGCGGGCACATGGAACGGCGTAAAGCGTAGCACGTATCGCGTCAATTCAGGTAAGGTTAGGTTTACGGTATAGTACCGTCCCTTGAAACGGCGTAAAGTTAAGGAATCGCGTAAATCTGAAGGAAGAGAGAGTCAGCCAGTCAAATTACTTGCAAACAAAACCGAATCTGTCAAAGTAAATCCTAACCTTGGAGGGCGAACCCACATATGTCTTTTTTTAATTTTTTGACAGCTTTAAATACATTTAAAACAACTTTAACATAACAGTTCCTTTTTTTCTTTTTGATACTGGGTCATTGCATAAGTCGTATAGACTTTCCACACCTTGCCCAAGGTTCTAACGATTTCTTTTTCATCCATAGTGATACGATGTAACAGTAATAAATTTAAAACCGAATTATTGTTTGTATCTTTGATAACAAACACAGACTGTTTACTAAACTTCTCTAGCTGCACGTAGGTTATAAATTATATTAATACTTTACACAAAAAAATTTATTGTCGTGCACATGGGACTAAAAAATACGCGCGTAACATTATTTATACCAATCACAGCGTGTACTTTGTTGGCGAGACACATGCTGTCTCGCTCGCAATCATTACAAAAACAAAGTAACGCGCGTATTTTTTGCTCCATGTGCACGACGATAACTTTTTCGCGGAGGCGTACAAACCTAACCTTCCCTAGTACTATAATTTTACGCGATACGCGCTATGCTTTACACTTTATACCGTCACATGTGCCCGCACCCTTAGCCACGAGCTATGAGGATGATTCATGTGCATGCTCAACCGCGAGAGGGCAGCACACCCAAACAGCCGTCATGGCCGATTACTAACACACCTACATAATTTTATTGTCAATGAGCTTGCCTGCTCATATATATAGTATCTCTATGCGTCTGCTGTACTGACAGTATAATATACAACCTCAGCCTATTTGTATTTTGTTTACAGTGGACTTTACATTTTATATACGAATGATGAAGTGCTGTGTACAGAACTGTACCAATTCAATGAGATTTCGGTTTCCTAAGAAAGCAGATCTTCGTAAAAAGTGGTTGAATGCCATAAGACGTCCTAATTTCAATGCCGACAAATCTGATAAATATGGATTGTGCATCGATCACTTCTCTCAAGAATATATAATAACTGAAAGTTTCAAATGTAATGTTTAATAGTATATATATCCGTCTCGTGTTTCTTGTACTATAACAATATTTTGTAAATCCGTTACAATTGATAAGTGGACTTTATTTTGTACACTCCGTAAATGCTAAGTAATATTCTCAATATTTTTATTAGTTCGAACAAATGAAGTCGTCCGTTTGAGAAAAGGCACTATTCCTTCCTTTATTTTCTTGGCAGAACGTTTTATTTTAATAATACACACGATTTTATTATATGATCTCAGACAGTCATATAACCTGTCAACCAGCTCTGATTTTCTGCCACCAACTTTTGCACCTCTTCCTTTCAATAATTTTTTTGATTCGACCAGATTTAAGTTTCCGAACTTGTTTTCACGACTATCACCACTCATTTCTAAAATTGCCACTTTTTCATGCTCGTGAACACCAACATGAAATGCATACAAATAATATAAGTGTGTTGGTTAGTGGCCATGACAGGGCTGTTTAGGTGTGCTGCCCTCTCGCAGCTGAGCTTGCACATGAATCATCCTTTAAATCACTCTAAATCAAAAGACTAAATTATGGCGCTAAGAAGTATAAATCTAGCTTTTAAAAGACTGAATTGTTGGACTTACACTTTAAAAAGATAAAATAACGTAATAA
Source organism: Copidosoma aretas (assembly GCA_030522625.1). NCBI lineage: Eukaryota > Metazoa > Arthropoda > Insecta > Hymenoptera > Encyrtidae > Copidosoma > Copidosoma aretas. The sequence continues at coordinate 24,722 of JAPYYV010001557.1, read as the reverse complement.
AAATAAATTTCTTAGCTTTTATTTTACAAATAAAATCAACGAAATTATACCTTGTAAAAAATAATATCGGAGATTTTATGATAAAAAAAATTATTATAGGAAAATTTTTATTCAGCATTAAAAATTTATAATAGGTTATTGATCTTTTATAAAAATTATCGTAGAAGTTTTTATCCATAGTACAAAATAAATAATACATTGCAAATGTGCTATAGTCATGCCCATGAATATTTTATCCTTATAAGAAGAAAATTCCACATAAAATTACTTATCAATCATTATCATAATTCAGTGAGAATGTAGATTTTTATTGATTAAAAATTTTATTATTTTTTATGTCTGAAATAAAATCATATTTTTTTAACATTTGTAGACAGGATTAGTCATTTTTCACACTGGTGCGAAAAGTATTTTCCACACATTGCGGGAAAAGGTTCGCATTTTTCGAACTAAAAATCAGAGTCAGTGTGGAAAATCGATTGTGGCAAAGGTGTACAGCAAAATCTATGCCGCACACTAAGATTCTATTTTTGTAACACTATGAATATTTTCGTAATGAATCAGTACAACGCTATTTTAAGTAGCTTTTTGGATCTTGTGCAATAATCTAATACGTAAATAATAATAATATTTTCCACTTTTGTGTTCATTCATGCAGTTGATTTAAGATACATAAGCACATCATACATACGTATGTATGTATTAGTATAAAATTCCCAATTTAAATTCAAAATATAAATTATAATATTCTGAAAAAACTGCTTTTTTCACGTTAAAGGAAAAAAGGTTAGTTTGCTTCTTGTTCCTTGTTCCTGGGACTAATATTGTTCCTATTTTCAGAGTTTGATCTAATTTTTTTTTTAATAAGTATGTTTGTTGTGCGTGGCTCAATGAAAGTGAAACGTTGCATGTATTCTGTTGCAACGTAAATAATGCGGCTGATTTCATTAAACAGGTAAAACAAAAAATCTAATTAGTCATTATGCCCAATCGATAGGGAATCCTAAAAAACGTAAAAAAAACCTCGTTCCTCACAGATTTTTTTTTCCCAGCATTAAAAACTGTTTTTGAACTTAGAAATGTAGTTGTACGCGGACTGCAAGCTGAAAACCTATGCGCTTTTGCTGCCGTCTCCCCTCTTGCCTCTTATCCCTCTCTCTCTCTCTCTCTCCCCGCACCACACTCTCTGTGCACGAGATAGTAAAGCTATAGCTTGGCTGCATCTGCAACAGATATTCTGCTGTATATTTTGCCGTTGTAGTTTGAGGTTATCTAATGCAATGTCCTCCTGCTAGACTTATGCAGCTGACCTCTGATCTGGATTCACTCATTAGCATTGCAGTTTTGGTTAGTATGTCTGGCTTAGTGTATAAAAAGTTTCCAAAGAGATACTAGGTCTGACAGCTATCAGCCTATTGTGATAGTTATGTCCCTGCACTTTCCGGAAACATGACGCTACCGGGGAGAATTCTATAATTAGGAGCTCTGGCCTGCGGTTATATGTAACATAATAATTAGCATAGATGGACATCACTGCATTCTGCTGCTTATTCTAATTATACGTTTTTTTTTTAGTTTGTTTAAGGGCGCGTGTCTATCTAGCGCCCTCTCAGATTAGCTCGTTTACTGATCATATTAATACACAATGTGGATTTTTTTTTGCTTTTATCTTAAACTCTTTTCCATATTCAATATTATATTTATATACAATTGCTTCGATACTTGCACAAAAAGTATCATTACTCTCTAGTATCAAATACTCTCCAAGTATCGAGAAAGTAATCAATACTTTTCTAAAAGTATCGATTATTTTTTGAGTATCCGGATCAGTGTTGCGAGCAACCCAAGACTTTTGTGCGTAGTGTTATATATAGTTATAGTCGGAAACGCTAAGGTCTTGGGTATATCGCATCACTGATCTAGATAGTATCGTCCATCCCTATAGCTTCACTGGCAGGTTTGTTTTGGTTTGCGACACTCGGACAGGGTTCTTTGTTAATAGGTAGACTTTTTTTCCCAAAGTTATCATCAGTTTATCCTTACCCGAAGGCACAGACGCGACTTTTTATACAAAATATTGTGTTTTTAGCCGGCGGTGTATTGCCTACATCAAGACAAGGTGTTTACGTATAAACACCAGGACAAACTCTCGCATACCTAGATAATCACTTGCAGAAGAGAAAGAGAAACAGTCAGTCGATCCATCGAAGTCAAAAATAAGGGCGAATGGTGAGGACCTGAACGGTCACGCATCCAAATGAGTGCCAAAGCTGCTTAACCTCGGTTATCGACAAAACTGCAACTCTACCGCTGCGCCATCGTAACCACTAAATATCTATAACGTTTGTATCAACGAAGCACACCAAGCGGCTTTATACCATGCATGAGGTTGACTAGTCCAATGAATTCGTTTGTGGTCTAGCTCGGAGGAGCTCGCAGCACTTACGAGCACTTCCAAGTTAAGCCCCAAACCAAAATATCATTTCCATTCCATACGTAAATCCCGATGGAATGCGCTTTTTTTCCGTTGGGATATTTTAGTCACCAAGGTAAATGTACTACACGTATAGGAGTGCTGACTTGAGGTGAATTTTCATGTTACTGTTGACGACAGATTTGTCGTATCTTGGGGTAACATAATCTGCCTCTTGTAGACATGCACTTGACATCAATCATCGAAAGCAATGCCTGATCACTCTTGGTTATGCAATTCATCGAATAGATCTGAATGCCAAACACAGTCATCCACATTATTATCATTTGTTTATGCTATGTTTAACATGTTATACAGATCAGAGAAAAGTGTGGTGATCTTTCTGTACTTGTTGATGAATCGTCAGTTGTTGCTTCGCATGTAAATTTTTCAAAGACATGTCCAAATCTTGCTCAATTACGTATTACCAAATTTTCCACGTATGATTTAATTTGCACACCCTGAAAAAAATTGTTATATTGCTAATCAACTTTAAGTAGGGTGATATCTGAATCGAAGATCAAAACTTATGTAAATTTAATCCATCGCATCGATACTTGCTCTGTCCCTTATATATAGGTTTCATAAATGAAGGCATTCTCAAAGACTTGCTATGAAGTTAGGGTGAAGCGACTAGAACACTCTCTTCTAACCTTTAGGCAATGATAAAGTGGTGTGCTAGTTAGTATTTAACATTTTGGCCTACTCGATGCATTGAATTTGTATTATTTAAAGTATTGGATTCAGATTTTGCACCATTTGAAATCAGATGGACGTTATTGCACTATTTTTGAGTGCAGTTTTACAGTCACCAGCTAGTACCTGGAAAATTCAGTAGTACATTATCGAGGAATATCTTGACATGTCTTGAAAGTATTCACCTTTGAAGCATCAATTTTCGATTCATCACCTTGTAGTGCAGAAAGGTCACCACAATTTTCTCTGATCTGTTTATTATGTTAAGCAAAGCACAAACAGATACGAATAGTGTGGATGACTGTTTGGCATTGGGATCCATTAGATGAATTATATGTTAATGAATTTTGTTATTCCAGTTATTTTAAAGTTTTTCTTAAAAATCAGTAATGTGCAGATTAAGGTTTATTAAATATAAATAATATTATTAGTAGCTACTAAAAAGGTTCAAAAAAAGATGTGACATACTTGCTAGCTTTATATTGGCGTCAAGATATATATATATATATATATTTTACGACCATGACGTATCGATGCATGCATATCTCGAGTTTCGTACGACGTCTATTTTGCTTAACATTATTGCTTACTTGAGCAGAGCTCCAGTCTTTCTCTCTTTACAAGTAAGATTGGGTTCAATTCTCTTTTTATTAGTTTAGAGATGGCAAGATACAGGAGAAAAAAACGAGTTGATGAAACAAACAAACTGGACAAAATGAGTGTGAGGATGGCTAAAATAGCGACCATGCCGTACAAAGGGGATGAAGAGATCAATATTGACAAGACCAGCATTGGCTTCCCAGCAAGATTGGTTGGATGTCATTTGTATAACCATTATGTTTGTAATAGAACTGTTATTTAATTTTTCCCACAACTATTTCAGATAGCCGAAAGATTATGCCTTCTATCGGATTAGAAAAATATGGTTCGAAACAAAATTCGAAGAGTATGGAAAAGTAGGAGAGTTCCAGAACTAATCAAGGCTATACGATTAGACTCCATGGCAGGCTCCGCCACGGTATTTAAGCGCAGGCCTCGTGGTTCAAAGCCCAGTTCAAAAAACACGAAAAAAAAGGATCTACCAAAAATAGTATTAACAACTGTTGTATAACAAATTGGGACCCCGTATATTGACCAAAATTTAACCACTTTAGTACACATAGTTCATGCTGACAGTGATGGAGAAGATGAAGTTGAGCCCGAGGTTGGAAAAATTATTTTTCATAATAAGTTATATGGTAAAGTATTTGACGGTGATAATAAGAGTGCCCTAAAGTACTTTCCCGCACTATCGTTCAATGTTTTCCTCACACTGAAAAATATTTTGCAGTACTTTTATCATTTTCTATGCGTAGTCATTTTTAATATAAATTTAAAGTGATAAAAAGAATAACTTTGGTAGAACATAGAGTTAATTCGATGTTTTATTTTCTCACATCAACTTAGAGTTTCTTTTACAAAGCTTATCCTGTAATCAATATCAAAAAACTAAAAAAAAAAAAAATTTCCCATAGCAACATTTCTTCATACTATCTCAGTTAGTTTACTTTGTACTGATTGATTTATACCTCAAAATAGGAGCTCATACCAAAGAGTATTAATTTATTTCGGACTGCATCTATATTTCTTATTGATTGATCATATCTGCTCTTATTCTGATCAGGGTAACTAACTCTTATGTTATTGCCGCACTTATGCGTGAATTTGTCTTTTAGGCACTAATTATGTAAATAACTATTCCTTATGCTTATCATTGGTTAATCGGAATAAAATTTTCCGGCAGGCTGTAAATGCAGAAAATGAGGATAATGACGCTGATTTGGAATCAAAGGCAGAGAGTAGTTTGATTCATCCCAAAACTTTGGTGGGATTGTTATGAAGTACATCTTGTTCAATACGTTGGATTAGAGAGCCCATCGCTGTGGTTTCTAAAGGTCTCAGTTATTATAGTGCTCTTCAATTGAACAATAAAGTCATTCATATAAATGATTGCGTTCATATAGAATCAGTCGATCCTGCTGTAGTATTGCACACAGTTCAAATCAAGTATATGTGGCAAAACAAGAATAATATCAAGATGATTCATGCAGTTTGGTTCTGGCAACGTAGCCAAACAATGCTAAGTAAAGCTGCAAGTTCAAAAAAATTATTTATAGTTGACGACTGTCAGAATATACCTACTTCATATATTACATGCAAGACTTCAGTGACTGTCGGAGATATGCCAAGACTTTTGATATCCGGAGGTACAGTTCACCTGCTTGTTTCTGGCAATTTTACACTTCTTACCTGAAAATCGTTTTTTTTACCAACAATATTGTTAAAACTGTTTACAGGTAGTGCTGATATGGATAACAGGACAGATACATCATTCAAACGCAATATATCATTTTACTGCCAAAACCGCTATGACCCTCCTTCCGGACGATTTGAACATGTTAAGTCAGATGTTATGAATGTCCTATATATAAAATATCGGTTTTGTTTATCATGTAATCGTAATAGAGAATCCTGGATAACATTTGTTAAACCTGAAGTATTAGATAAATTGGAAGAGAAAAGCAATGAAGTTACGTATGGCAGATTCAAATTTAAAGACGATGAATTTCAGTGGTGTCTACCTATATCCTCATCCATTTGCTTTCAAGTATCCAGTTATGCAAAAAAATATTGACAAAATATAAATGAAAACTGTCGATGAAGCCATGTTCCCAGAATACTATCGTAAATCTGGTGATAGTATATAGGGTAATATTGATACACCTTAACCTTTCATCATAGGGTGTATTACGAAGATCGACTCTACAAGTAACGTTAAATTACTTGCCTGTACAGATTTGAAAATGACTGTACAAAAATTTTACCGTCCAGAAAATACTCATGCAGGGGATTATTTGACTGAGCGATCAGACTAAAACTTGTTGTACTGGAGTAAAGAAGGTAAAATATTGGACAACAGCAAGTTTGTAACTACCTTCGCTGAATAATTTAATAACCATTAATATTTATAGAGTACACGGTACCTTTCATTCAAATTGCTGGGAAATGATTTTTTGCTCACGTGAGCAATATAGATAGTACCGTCGAAGAATGTTTGGCCAAGGGACCAAATCGTTTCTATTTTTCTGAAGCGTATGACAGTGAGGAAAAAACACTTACTGATCCTCCTGCAGCAGCATGTATCATGGGACAAATGATTACGCATCGTCACACGCTACAATCCAATAGTAAAAAGTCTCCGGATCACACGATAGTGACCGAAACTCCGTCAGAATATCCTCCAGATAGTCACAAACTGAGAACCTTAGATATATTTGCAGGTTGTGGCGGTATGACTAATTATCGAAATGATAATTAATTCCATATTACCTTTTTCCTTCTAAATCCTGAAGCTTTTTATTCTCTCAGGATTATCTGAAGGTTTACGTCAAGCTGGTATAACGGAAAATCGTTGGGCCATCGAAACTGACGAGTTTGCCGCACAAGCGTACCGTCTTAATAACCCCGACACGAAAGTTTTTACAGGCGATTGCAATGATATCTTGATGAGAGTGATACAGGTGTATATCGGAGTTTTATTTTGTAAAATTTCGTGATGAAGTTTAATAACTGACTGTAAAAATGACAAATTTAAAGGGAAAACCGACTTTTGATGGTAAACGCTTACCACGGAAAGGTGAAATTGACCTAGTCTGCGGTGGCCCTCCCTGTCAAGAGTTTACCATCAATTAGTACAGCAAAAATAACAATGCTGCTGCAAACCACACCATGGTGCTTTCCTTTCTTTCGTACTGCGAATTTTACAGGGCACGGTTTCGTATCATGGAAAATGTCAGAAATTTTTCGACGACTGTTACAATGAAACTCACTATAAGATGTCTCATTAAAATGGCATACCAGTATTTATTTGGCATCGTACAGACAGGAAGCTATGGTATACCACAGACACGTAGAAGGTATATCATCCAAATTATGAATTGTTTCTATTGATTTAAATGACTTCACTTAGCTCAATTGTTTTATGTTTTCTAGGATAATCATATTAGCGGCTGTACCGGGAGAGATTCTACCACAATCTTCAAATCAACTTCATACGTTTAACCAGTCCGGTTGTAATTTAAGTATCGTAATAGATGGAAAGAGAGTTAGTATTTTCATTGTCTTGAGGATTTTATTTATTATTTTTCATGTGTACACATAACAGGATGTTTTGCTTCAGTATTTACAATCATACAAGTGGACTGGATCAGCACCATACAGAGTTGTGACGGTTCGAGATGCGGTATCTGATCTTCCAAGCATCGTAAACATAATAAATATTAAAGTGAGAAATTGCACCAGAAAACCGGTATCAGACTTTCAAAGAAAGGTCAGTGTTTTATTCTACACGAATCGATTTCGTTATAGCAGATACAATTTGTATATTACACTACAATACTTGTCTTTGTAAAATACAGATGCGTCATGGCGTTCAAATAAACAAGTTATTAGGTCACGTTGCGCAAGGCTTTGGACCACTCATGGAGGCACAAATGGCTTTCGTTCCCACATCATCTGGCGGGACCTACCAAATACTGTTGGCGCTTTGAGCAACGAAAGCCATATTGCAAAATTGTAAACATATTATTTGTAACTAACAAGACGGTGCGATCTAATTTTTGATGGTCTCAATATCTTTTGGTTTTCATTTACAGAAATTACGAATACGATGCCAATAACAAGGGAAAAAATTCAGCGGGAAAATTAAAAGGTGTTTGCAATTGTGCCGCAAATAAAAATTGCATGCGCAGAACACAAAAACACCCTTAGTCCATGGGGACTTTCACACACAGCTGCAAGGAATAACAATTGGCAGGGTGTTTGTGGGAGACTCTCGTGGAATGGTTTCTCAGACACCATTACAGCTACTTTACATCCTCTCGCTGAACAGGTAAAATAAAAAGCAAGCTAGCTCACGAAGTATTTAAATGTATAAAAAGTGAAAAACTATGTAGCTAGGAAAAAATACTTCACCCAGAAAAACCGCGAGTGTTAAGTACACGTGAAAGCGCCAGGATACAAGGGTTTGCAGATGGATTCCGTTCTAGCGGTAACACACGTGATAAACAAAGGCAGATCGGCAAAACCGTTGAACCTCCACTGGCAAAAGCCATTGGCCATGAACTCCGAAAAAATTTGAAGTAAATAAGTAATTTTGTTCTATATTAATAAACTAATTAAAATAAAGAATAAATAAATTTTAGATTTTTAATTTTGAAAAAACCTTTTTTTAAGAGTTTCCTTAAATTCATACGTCATATATTTATGTTAACAAGTATGCAGTACATTTATTAGACCTAATAACTGACGTAGGTGTTATATACTTTCAGTCCAGAGTTCTTAAAAAAAATGCAAAACCTACCTTTTCTATTTCTGAGCAGCTTCCCTAAGTTAACAAGCATCAGAAAAATTACCAGATAAGCGAATTAGCCTCATTATTTACAATCAGCACTAATAACTTAGATCTTTGTGTTTACAGTTAGAAAAAAAATTATTTTACTTGTTATTTGCGCTCTAAGCAGCTATATTTAAATTTTAGAGACTCAGAAAAATATGTATGCATGCAAAACCTCACTTTTATTGAAAACATGCCATTAAAACTTAGATCTTTGTGTCTAACGATTAAAAAAAAAACAACTGAGATCTGTTGCTTTCTGAGCAGCTTCCTCTAGTTAACGAGACTCTGAAAACATACTAGGTATGCAAATTAGCCCCATTACTTAGAATCAGCACTGAAATCTCGGATCTTCGTGTTTACAGTTATAACTAAAATTTCTTCAGTTGTTTGTTGCGCTCTAAGCAGCTATCTTTAAAATTTAGCGACTCAAATTAATTAGTAGGTATGAACAATATCTCCTTCATTTACATTCTGCCCTTAACTAGGATCTTTGTGTCTAAATGATTTTTAAAAAAATTTTACATTCTATTGATTTTTTCTGAGCAGTTTTCCCAAGTAAACAAGATTCAGAAAAATTACCAGATATGTAAATCAGCCTCATTATTCACAATCTGCACTAAAAACTCAAATCTTCGTGTTAACAGTAAAAAATAAAACAACTTTACTTGTTTGATGCGCTCTAAGCAGCTATCTTCAAAAAGTAGAGACTCAGAAAAATTGGAAGGTATGCAGAATATCTCCTTTATTCACATTGTGCCCTAAAAACTCGTATTTTTGTGTCTGAAGAGTTAAAAAAAATCTAACCTTGGTTTGTTGCTTTCTGAGCAGCATTTACAAGTTAACAAGCGTCAGAAAAATTACCAGATATACAAATCAGCCTTATGATTCACAATCTGCACCGAAAACTCGGATCTTTGTGTTTATAGTTTAAAACAAAATTACCTTACTTGTTTCTTTCGCTCTGAGCAGCTATGTTTCAGAAGGAGCTATTCAAAAAAATTGGTAGGTATGATGAAAACCTCATTTATTTACATATAACTCGGATCTTTGTGTCTAAATATTAAGAAAAAATTTAATATTCTATTGTTCCTTTCTCGGCGGTTGTTCCAAGTTAACACGATTCAGAAGAATTACCAGATATGTAATCAGCCTTATCATTCACAATCTGCACTGGAAACACGGATCATTGTGTTTACTGTTGAAAATAAAATTATTCTACTTGTCTGTTGCGCTCTGAGCAGCTATGTTTAAAATGTAGCGACTCAGTAAAATTAGTAAGTATGCAAAGTATCTACTTTTTTACATTTTGATCTAAAAAGTCAGATCTTTGTGTCTTGATAAATTAAAAAAAAAATTATCATTCTACTGTCTCTTTCTGAGCAGTTTTCCCAAGGTAACAAGTTTCAGAAAAATTACCTGATATGTAATCAGCCTTATCATTCACAATCTGCAATAACAATTAAGATCTTCGTTTTTAAGGTTAAAAATAAGATTACTTTACTTGTTTGTTTCGCCCTAAACAGCTCTGTTTAAAATGTAGCGTTTTAGAAAAATTGGTATGTATGAAAAATATCTCCTTTTTTTACGTTGGGCCCTGAAAATTTGGATCTTAGTGTCGAAATAGTTTAACAAATATACCCTGAATTTGTTTTGTTCTTAGCAGCTTTCCAAAGTTAACGAGACTCTGAAAACATGCCAGTTATGTAAATTAGCCTCCTTGTTCACAATCTACACTAATAAAAAAATTATTCTACTTGTTTGTTGCGCTCTGATCCGCTATGTTTATAATGGAGCGTCTAAAAAAAATTGGTAGGTATGCAGAATATCTCCTTTATTTTGGTTGTGAACTCAAAGCCCATATTTTGGTGTCATAATAATTTAAAAAAAATTTAAACATTTTATTGTGGTTTTCGAAGCAGTTTTTCAAAGGTAACAAGATTCAGAAAAATTACCAGATATGCGAATCAGCCTCATTATTCACAATCTGCACTAAGAATAATGATCTTTGTGTTTAAGTTAGAAATAAAATTACTTCACTTGCTTGTTGCGCTCTAAACAGCTATGTTTAAAATGTAGCGACTCCGAAAAATTGGAAAGTATAAAAAATACCTCCTTTATCTACTTTGTGCCCTAAAAACTCGGATCTTTGTGGATAAATAATTAAAAAAACAATTTAACATTCTATTGGTCCTTTCTGATCGGTTATTCCCAGTAAACACAATTATAAAAAATTACCAGATATGTAATCAGCCTCATCATTTACAATCTTCTCTAAAAACTCGGATCTTTGCGTTTACAGTTGAAAAATAAAATTATTCTACTTTTCGTTGCGCTCTTAGCCGCTATGTTTATGATGGAGCGACTCAAAAAAATTGGTAGGTATGTAAAATATATGCATTATTTACATTGTGCCCTAAAAACCTGGATCATTGTGTCTCAATAATTTAAAAAAAAATTTTTAATTTTATTGTTCCTTTCTGAGCAGTTTTTCCAAGGTAACAAGATTCAGAAAAATTACTGGATATGCAAATCAGCCCCATTATTCACAATCTGCACTAAAAATTCGGATCATTGTGTTTACAGATACAAATAAAATTACTATACTTGTTTGTTGCACTCTAAATAGCTTTGTTAGAAATCTAGCGATTCAAAAAAATTGGTTGGTATGCAAAATATCTCCTTTATGTACATTGTGCCCTAAAAACCCGGATCTTTGTGTCTTAATTATTTAAAAAAAAAAATTAAACAATTAATTATTGCTTTCTAAGCAGTTTTCCCAAGGTAACAAGATTCAGAAAAATTACCAGATATCCGAATCAGCCTCATTATTTACAATCTGCACTAAAAATTCAGATCTTTGTGTTTACAGTTAAAAATAAAATTACTTTACTTGTTTGTTGCGCTCTAAACAGCTTTGTTTAAAATGGCTTAGAAAAATTGGTAGGTATAAAAAATATCTCCTTTTTTTACGTTGGGCCCTGAAAATTTGGATCGTGGTGTCCAAATAGTTTCACAAAAATCAACCTGAATTAGTTTTGTTCTTATCAGCTTTCCAATGTTAACAAGACTCTAAAGACATGCCAGATATGTAAATTAGCCTCCTTGTTCACACTTTACACCAATAACTCGGATCTTTGTGTTTACAGTTAAAAATAAAATCTTTTTACTTGCTTGTTGCGCTCTTAACAGCTATATTTAAAATGTAGCAACCCCGAAAAATTAATAGGTATGAAAAATAACTCCTTTATCTGCATTGTGCCCTAAAAACTTGGATCTTTGTGCCTAAATAATTAGAAAAAAAAATTAACATTCTATTGTATCTTTCTGAGCCGTTTTTCCAAGTAAACACGATTTAAAAAAACTACCTGACATGTTATCCGCCTTATTATTCACAATCTGCACTGAAATCTCGGATTTTTGTGGTTACAGTTAAAAAAAAATTATTCTACTTGTTTGTTGCGCTCTGCTCCGCTATGTTTATGATGGAGCGACTTAGAAAAATTTGTAGGTATGCGAAATATCTCCTTTATTTACATTATGCCCTGAAACTCGGATTTTTCTGACTAAATAATTAAAGAATAAATTTAACATTCATTTGTCTCTTTCCAAACAGCTTTTTCAAGTTAACAAGTTTTAGAAAAATTACCAGATATACAAATCAGCCGCATAACTTACAATCTGCACTAAAAATTCGGATCCTTGTGTTTACATTAAAAATAAAATTACTTTACTTTTTTGTTGTGCTCCGAGCATCTATGTTAAAAATGTAGCCACTCAGAAAAATTCGTAGGTATGCAAAAAATCTCCTCTATTCACATTGTGCTCTGAAAACTCGGATCTTTGTGTCTTAATAATTAAAAAAAAAAATTTAACATTCTATTATCTCTTTCTGAGCAGTTTTCCTAAGGTAACAAGTTTTAAAAAATTACCGGATATGTAATCAGCCTTATTATTCACAATCTCCACTAACAATTCTGATCTTCGTTTTTACAGTTAAAAATAAAATTACTCAACTTGTCTGTTTCTCCCTAAACAACTTTGTTTAAAATGTAGTGGCTCAGAAAAATTAGTAGGTATGAAAAATATCTCCTGTATTTACATTGTGCCTTCAAAATTTGGATACTGTGTCCAAATAATTAAAAAAAAGTCAACCTAGATTTGTTTTGTTTTAAACAGCTTTCCCAAGTTAACGAGACTCTAAAAAAATGCCAGATATGTAAATCAGCCTCATTATTTACACTCTGCACTAATAACTCAAATCTTTGTGTTTACGGTAAAAAAAAGTTACTTTACTTGATTGTTGCGCTCTGAGGAGCTACCTTTACAATGTAGCGATTCAGAAAAATTGGAAAGTGAGCAAAAAATCTTCTTTATTTATATTGTGCCCTAAAAACTTGGATCTTCGTGTCTAAATAATTTAAAAAAATAGTAACCAAGATTTATTTCGTTTTTAGCAGCTTTCCCATGTTAACGAGGCTCTTAAAACATGCCAGATATCTAAATAAACCTTATTTATCACAATCTAAACCAATAACTCAGATCTTAGTGTTTACAGTTAAAAATTAAATTACTTTACTTGTTTGATGCGATCTAAGCAGCTATCTTTGAAATGTAGCTACTCAGAAGAATAAGTAGGTATGCGAAATATCTCCTTTATTTACATTGTGCCCTAAAAACTTAGATCTTTGTGTCTAAAGAGTAAACAAAAATCTAATTTTGGGTTGTTGCTTTCTGTGCAGCTTATCAAGTTAACAAGCATCAAAAAAATTACCAGATTGGCGAATTAGCCTCATTATACGCAATCAGCACTAAAAACTCGGATCTTTCTGTTTACAGTTAGGAGATAGAATTACTTTACTTGTATATTGCGCTCTTAGTAGCTATGTTTAAAATGTAGCGACTTAGAAAAATTTGTAAGTATGCGAAATATCTCCTTTATTTACATTATGCCCTGAAACTCGGATTTTTCTGTCTAAATAATTAAAAAATAAATCTAACGTTCATTTGTTCCTTTCCAAACAGCTTTTTCAAGTTAACAAGTTTCAGAAAAATTACCAGATATGCAAATCAGCCGCATAATTTACAATCCGCACTAAAAATTTGGATCTTTGTGTTTACATTAAAAATAAAATTACTTTACTTTTTTGTTGTGCTCTGAGCATCTATGCTAAAAATGTAGCGACTCAGAAAAATTTGTAAGTATGCAAAAAATCTCCTTTATTCACATTGTGCTCTGAAAACTCGGATCTTTGTGTCTTAATAATTTAAACAAAAATTTAACATTCTATTGTCTTTTTCTGAGCAGTTTACCTAAGGTAACAAGTTTAAAAAAAATTACTGGATATGTAATCAGCCTTATTATTCACAATCTGCACTAACAATTCAGATCTTCGTTTTTACAGTTAAAAATAAATTTACTTAACTTGTTTGTTTCGCCCTAAACAGCTTTGTTTAAACTGTAGTGGCTCAGAAAAATTGGTCAGTATGCTAAATATCTCCTTTATTTACATTGTGCCTTTAAAATTTGGATACTGTGCCGAAATAATTAAAAAAAATTCAACCTAGATTTTTTTTGTTCTAATCAGCTTCCCCAAGTTAACGACACTCTAAAAACATGCCAGATATGTAAATCAACCTCGTTATTTACAATCTACACTAATAACTCAAATCTTTGTGTTTACGGTAAAAAATAAAGTTACTTTACTAGTTTATTGCGCTCTGGGCAGCTACCTTTACAATGTAGCGATTTAGAAAAATTGGAAGGTAAGCAAAAAAATCTTTTTTTTTTATATTGTGCCCTTAAAACTCGGATCTTCGTGTCTAAATAATTAAAGAAAAATTTTATCTAGATTTATCTCGTTTTCAGCAGCTTCCCCATGTTAACGAGATTTTAAAAACATGCTCGATATGTAAATAAGCCTTATTTTTCACAGTCTACACTAATAACTCGGATCTTTCAATTTACAGTTAAAAATAAAATTACTTTACTTTGTTGTTGTGCTCTGAGCATCTATGTTAAAAATGTAGCGACTCAGAAAATTTGGTAAGTATGCAAAAAATCTCCTTTATTCACATTGTGCTCTAAAAACTCGGATCTTTGTGTCTAAAGAGTTGAAAAAAAATCTAACCTATGTTTGTTGCTTTCTGAGCAGCTTTCCTATGTTAACGAGCATTAGAAAAATTACTCAATATGCGAATCAGCCTCAAAATTCATTATCTGCACTGAAAACTCGGATTTTTGTGTTTACAGTTAAAGATAAAATGACTTTACTTGTTTGTTGCGCTGTTATCAGCTATCTTTAAAATATAGCGATTTAGAAAAATTGGTAAGAATACAAAATATCTCCTTTATTCAAATTGTGCCCTAAAAACTTGACTCTTTGGGTGTAAAGAGGTAAAAAAATCGAACCTCGGTTCGTTGCTTTCTTAGCAGCTTTCCTAAGTCAACAAGCATCAGAAAAAGTGCGAATTAGCCTCATGATTTACAATCAGCACTAAAAATTTGGATCTCTGTGTTTACAGATAGAAAATAAAACTATTATACTTGTTTGCTCGGCTTTAAGCAGCTATCTTTAAATTTTAGAGACTCCGACAAATATGTATGTATGCGAATCTTCTCTTTAATTAAAAACATGCCTTTAAAACTCGGATCTTTTTGTACAAAGATTTAAAATAAATTAACTTAGATTTGTTTCTGTCTAAGTAGCTTTCCCAAGTTAACGAGACTCCTAAAACATACCTGGTATGCACATTAGCCCCATTATTTGGAATTAACAATGAAAACTCTGATTTTTATGTTTAGATTTCAAAAATAAATTTATTCTACTTGTTTGTTGCGCACTATGCAGCTATGTCTAAAATTACGCGACTCAGAAAAATAGGTAGGTATAAAAAATATCTCCTTTATTTACATTGTGCTCTAAAAACTCGGATCTTTGTGTCTAAATCATTAATAAGAAAGTTTAACACTCGTTTGTTTTTTCTGAGCAGCTTTCCCAAGTTAACAAGCATCAGAAAAATTAGTAAATTTGCGAATTAGCCTCAATATTCACAATCAGCACTAAAAACTCGGATCTTAGTGTTAACAGGTAAAGAATAGAACTATTTAACTTGTTTTTTGCGCTCTGAGCAGCTATCTTTAGATATTAGAGACTCAGGATCATATGTATGTATGCAAAATCTCTCGTTTATTTAAAACATGCCCTTAAAACTTGGATCTTTAGGTACGAAGATTTTTAAAAAATTCACTTAGATTTGTTTCTGTCCAAGCAGCTTCCCAAGTTAACGAGACTTCAAATACATACCAGCTATGCAGATTAGCCCAATTATTTAGAATTAGCCCTCAAAACTCTGATTTTTGTGTTGACAGTTAAAAAATAAAATTATTCTTCTTGTTTGTTGCGCTCTGAGCAGCTACCTTTACAATGTAGCGATTCAGAAAAATAGGAAGGTAAGCAAAAAGTCTTCTTTATTTATATTGTGCTCTAAAAACTCGGATCTTCGTGTCTAAAAAATTAAAAAATAATTAATCTAGATTTATTTCGTTCTAAGCAGCTTTTTCAAGTTATCAAGTTTCAGAAAAACTACAAGATATGCGAATCAGCCTCATACCTCACAATCTGCACCGAAAACTTGGATCTTTGTGTTTACAGTTAAGAACAAAATACTTCACTTGTTTGTTGCGCTCAAAACAGCTATGTATGAAATTGAGCGACTCAGAACTATTAGTACGTACGAAAAATATCTCCTTTATTTGCAGTGTGCCCTAAAAACTCGGATTTTTGTGTCCGAAGAGTTAAAAAAAAATCTTACTTCGGTTTGTTGCTTTCTGAGCAGCTTTCCCAAGTTAACGAGCCTCTAAATACATACCTTTCTGAGCAGCTTTCCCAAGTTAACGAGCCTCTAAATACATACCAGCTATGCAGATTAGCCCTATTATTTAGAATTAGCACTGAAAACTCTGATTTTTGTGTTTACAGTTAAAAAATAAAATTATTCTACTTGTTTGTTGCGCTCTAAGCTGCTATCTTTATAATGTAGCGATTCAGAAAAATAGGTAGGTATGCAAAATATCTTTATTATTCACATTGTGCTATAAATACTTAGATCTGTGTTCCTAAAAAGTTAACAAAAATCTAACCTTGGTTTGTGGCTTTCTGAGCAGCTTTTCCAAGTTAACAAGCATGAGAAAAATTACCAGATGTGCGAATAAGTCTTATTATACACAACCAGCACAAATAACTCGGATCCTAGTGTTTGCAGTTAGATAATAAAATTATTTTACTTGCTTGTTCCGCTCTGAGCAGATATCTTGGAATTTTAGAGACGCAGAAAAATTAGTAGTTATGCAATATATCTCCTTTATTCTTATTGATCCCCAAACACTTGTATCTTTGTGTCTGTATAGTTAAAAAAATGGTTAACATTCGTTTGTTCCTTTCTAAGCACCTTTCCTAGGTCAACAAGATTCAGAAAAATTACCAGATATGTAGATCAGCTTCATTATTCAGAATTAGCACTGAAAACTCGGATCATTATGTTTACAGTTAAAAATAAAATTACTTTACTTGTTTATTACGCTCTAAGCAGCTATTTTTAAAATGTAGTGACTTGGAAAAATTGGTAGGTATGCAAGCTATCTCTTTTACTTACATTGCGTCCAAAAAACTCGAATCTTTAAGTCTTAACGGTTGAAAAAAAATCTTACCTCGGTTTGTTGCTTTCTGAGCAACTTTTACAAGATAACAAGCATCTAAAAACTACCAGTATGCGAATTAGCCTCATTATTAACAATCAGCACTAAAAACTCGTATTTTTGTGTTTACAGTTAGAAAATAATATTATTTTACCTGTTTCTTGCGCTCTGAGCAGCTATTTTAAAATTTTAGAGTCTCAGAAAAATTCAAATGCATGCAAAATCTCTCTTCGATTGAAAAAGATGCCTTTAAAGTTCGGATCTTTGAGTATAAAGAGTTAAAAAAAATCAATTTGTTTCTTTCTGAGCAGCTTCCTCAAGTATACGATACTCTGAAAAAATACCAGGTATGCACATTAGCCCTATTATTCAGAACCAGCACTGAACACTCTGATCTTTGTGTTCACAGTTTAAAAATAAAATTATTCTACTTGTTTGTTGCGTCTGAGCAGCCATGTTTAAGATGTAGCGACTCCGAAAAATTGGTAGGTATAAAAAAAATCTCCTTGATTTACATTGTTTCCTCAAAACTTGGATCTTTGTGTCAGAATGATTTAAAAAAAAGTTTAACACTTGTTTGTTCCTTTTAAAGCAGCTTTTTTAAGTTATCAAGTTTCAGAAAAACTACCAGATATGCGAACCAGCCTCATAACTCACAATCTGCACCAAAAACTTGGATCTTTGTGTATCTCCTTTATTTGCATTGTGCCCTAAAAACTCCGATTTTTGTGTCCGAAGAGTTAAAAACAAATCTTGCTTCGGTTTGTTGTTTTCTGAGCAGCTTTTCCAAGTTAACAAGCATCATAAATATTACTAGATATGCAAATTAGCCTTATTATTCACAATCAGCACTTAAAATTCGGATCTTTGTGTTTACAGATAGAAAATGAAACAATTCCACTTTTTTGTTGGGCTCTGATCAGCTATCTTTAGATTTTAGAGACTAAGACAAATATGTATGTATGCGAAATCTCTCTTTTATTTAAAATATGCTCTTAAAACTCGGATGTTTAGGTACAAATAATTAAAAAAATTAACTTAGATTTCTTTCTGTCCAAGCAGCTTCCCAAGTTAACGAGACTCTAAATACATACCAACTATGCAGATTTGCCCTGTTATTTAGAATTCGCACTAAAAACTCTGCTTTTTGTGTTTATAGTTAAAAAATAGAATTATTCTGCTTGTTTGTTGCGCTCTGAGCAGCTATGTTTAAAATTAAGCGATTCAGAAAAATTGAGAGGTATAGAAAATATTTCCTTTATTTACATTGTGCCCTAAAAACTCGGATCTTTGTGTCTAAATAATTTAAAATAAAATTAAACATTCTATTGTTCCTTTCTGAGCAGTTTCCCCAAGTTAGAAAGATTAAGAAAAATTATCAGATATGTAAATGAGCCCTTTTATTCACAATCTGCACCGAAAACTCGGATCTTTGTGTTTACAGTTAAAAATAATATTACTATACTTGTTTGTTGCGCTCTAAGCAGCTATCTTTAAAATGTAGCGATTTAGAAAAATAGGTAGGTATGCAAAATAACTCCTTTATTCACATTGTGCTCTAAATACCTAAATCTGTGTGTCAAAGGGGTTAAAAAAAAATCTAACCTTTGTTTGTAGCTTTCTAAGCGGCTTTTCCAAGTTAACAAGCATCAGAAAAATTACCAGATGTGCGAATAAGTCTTATTATACACAAGCAGCACAAATAACTCGGATCTTAGTGTTTTCAGTTAGAAAATAAAATTATCTTACTTGCTTGTTCCGCTCTGAGCACATATCTTGGAATTTTAGAGATTCAGAAAAATCAGTGGTTATGCAAAATATCTCCTTTATTCTTATTGAGCCCCAAACACTTGTATCTTTATGTCTGTATAGTTAAAAAAATTGTTAACATTCGTTTGTTTTTTTCTAAGCACCTTTCCTAAGTCAACAAGATTAAGAAAAATTACCAGATATGTAAATCAGCTTCATTATTCACAATCAGCACTAAAAACTCAGATCTTTGTGTTTACAGTTGAAAATAAAATTACATTACTTGTTTCTTACGCTCTAGGCAGCTATTTTTAAAATGTAGTGACTTGGAAAAATTGGTAGGTATGCAAGCTATCTCATTTACTTACATTGTGTCCAAAAAACTCGGATCTTTAAGTCTAAAGAGTTGAAAAAAAATCTAACCTCGGTTTGTTGCTTTCTGAGCAACTTTTTCAAGATTACAAGTATTAAAAAGCTACCAGAATGCGAATTAGCCTCATTATTCACAATCAGCACTAAAAACTCGTATCTTCGTGTATACAGTTAGAAAATAAAATTATTTTACTGGTTTGTTGCGCTCTGAGCCGCTATTTTTAAGTTTTAGAGACTCAGAAAAATTTAAATGTATGCACGATCTCTCTTCGATTAAAAACATGCCTCTAAAACTCGGATCTTTAAGTATAAATAGTTGAAAAAATTGAACTTAGATTTGTTTCGTTCTGAGCAGCTTCCTCAAGCTTACGAGACTCTGAAAACATACCATGTATGCACATTAGCCCTATTATTCAGAACCAGCACTAAAAACTCTGTTCTTTGTGTTTACTGTTAAAAAATAAAATCATTTTACTTGTTTGTTGCGCTCTGAGCAGCTATGTTTAAAATGTAGCGATTCTGAAAAATTGGTAGGTATGAAAAGTACCTCCTTTGTTTAGATTGTGTCTTAAAAACTCGAATCTTTGTGTCAAAATAATTTAAAAAAAAGATTAACATTCGTTTTTTCCTTTTCTAACAGCTTTTATAAGTTATTAAGTTTCAGAAAAATTACCAGATATGCGAATCAGCCTCATAACTTACAATCTGCACCGAAAACTTGGATCTTTGTGTTCACAGTTAAAAACAAAATTACTTTACTGGTTTGTTGCGCTCAAAACAGCTATGTTTGAAATGTTGCGTCTCAGAAACATTAGTAGGTACGAGAAATATCTCCTTTTTTTACATTGTGCCCTAAAAACTCGGATCTTTGTGTCCGAAGAGTTAAAAAAAAATCTTACTTGGGTTTTTTAATTCTGAGCAGCTTTTCCAAGTTAACAAGCATCAGTAAACTTACCAGATATGTGAGTTAGCCTTATTATTCTCAATCAGCTCTGAAAACTCGGATCTTCGTGTTTACAGTTAGAAAATTAAATTATATTACTTGTTTGTTGCGCTATAAGCAGCTATTTTAAAATTTTAGAGACTCAGAGATATACGTTTGTATGCAAAATCTCTTTTTTATTTAAAACATGCCCTTAAAACTCGGATTTTTGTGTTTTATGATTTAAAATAAATCAACCAAGATTTTTTTTTTATGAGCAGCTTTCTCAAGTTGAGGAGACTTTGAAAACATGCCAGGTATGCAAATCAGCTCTATTGCGTAAGTAAATATTTTATAACTGGTTTGTTGATTCCATCGCAGCTAGTGTTAGTTTAAGCTGTTCAGTCCAATCAGGAGGTTCGTCATTATACTCTACGAACTATTTACTTCTGTGGTTTTGCCAATTCTTCTGTCAAGCTTAAGTAATTGTCCTGTTGTTGGTTACTGTTTTTTTTTAAGTTTAAGTTGAAATGGTAGTATGACTTAGTCTTTAGGAGATAAATCGTACTTTTATGCATTAGATTCAATGAATTATATCATCTTACCTTTTTCAGAGGTATCCTAAAATTTTTAGATGTTCAATTACCATTTATGTCTTCGTTTATACTTTTGTCTTCGCCTTATTCCTTTTATTATGTTTTTAAAGCAATTTATGTATCGCACATTACAAAATAATGTATTTTATTTGTTTTAGGTAAAACAAAAAAAATAAATGTATTCACATGTATAAAACATAATTTTGTCTAATAGCCGTTTAATTTTTTTAAGGCCTCAAACCTATGTTTTATTGGGCATATCAATACCACAATGGTCTGCACACAAGTCTTGCCGAATACATTTAATTGAGCAGTTAGACTGCATAAAATTGCTCACATCTATGTAAGCGATGTTGGGATACGTCAAACATTTTTTTAAATTTTGGCACTGCAAATGTTTAAGTCATTTCAGTCATTGCAACCATCTTAACTAATAATCACAATCATTTACTCGTAAATTATTAATATTCGTCATGGATCTAGCATATAGTTAGTCGTCATGGTTCTTATTATTTCAACCGCGTCCTTGCGATCTACATTTTCAGCAAGACCTTATAAAAGATTTACTTTTTTATTGCCTACTTACATAATAAGGTATGTTATTATTTGCTCCCGCTAAAGACCAAAAACTGTATATTTATGTATATGACGGTCATCCTGTAATAGGTGTCTCCCCTTTTTTCGGAAGTTTTAACATTACAAAAAAATTCACCTAGACTTTTTGGGAGATGCTGCACCGCATATCACAAATTAAGCTGGGTATATTGAAATTTGTTCGTGCTGAACTCCAAAAAGAGTATTTTTATTCATATGGCGGTTATCCAGTGGCAGTCGTTCCCCTATTTTCCGGAAGGTTTTCCAATTACTATAAAAATCTCCTAGACTTCTTAAGATATACTCTAAAACATAGTAAAATTTGAGTTGGGTGTGTTATGAATTGTTGGAGCTGATGACCAAAAACTGCATGTCCAGGCATTTTGCACTCGTTCTGTCATAGATGATCAATTAAAAATCTTATTTGGAGGAGTGGATTGGAACATTATGCTTCGCTGTACTAAGCTTCGGATTTTCATCGCTGCATTATTATTATTCTGTACAAAGTTAAGAAAACAAGTTTTGGCTTCATCATTTATCCTTCGACCAATGGTAGTTTGTTCTTGACAAAATTTGCCATAAGTTTTTTTTCAGCATTTTAGGAAAACAATCAAGAATAATAAGTTCTTTAGGTTTCGATTCTGCTCCACAAAAATACTTTTCTAAAAACCCTAGCATATCAGAAAAGAAGCTGAATCTTGGTGCTGTCTGACTGACTGACTAATGGACTGACTGACAGCTGTGGACATTAAAAGTAGTCAGTGCCAAGATTCAACTTTGTTCCTGGTATGTAAAAGCTTTCAAAAAAGAATTATTTTGTAGAAAAATTACAATCTGGACAACTTCTTACTCTTTATGTTTTTCCTAAAAAGCTTTAAAAAACAGTTGAAATAAATAGTGAGATGAACAAACTGCCATCAGTAGAAGGATAAATGATGAAACTGAAATTAAGTACAACTTTTTTTCTGAGCTTCTTAGAGAAAAACGATGTTTATGTACGCTGGGCTTTTCTTGTGACTCGAGAAATTCGGAAGCCGCGAAATGAAAAGCCCAGGGGAGAAACAATTTGACTTTGCCGGTCGAATTTTTATTGCAACGTGGGAATTTTATAATCTGAAAACGAGGTAATTTTGATGTTATACTAAATGGCACTTTGCATGCAGCGACTGCGACAAAAAAAAAACTCTGAACAAACTCACTTTAACAACGAAAAGAACTTCCTTTTAAAACAATAAGCTTTTATTCACCAAATAAATTCTACGGGTTTTACAAAAAGTTACTACTAGGAAGGCTCGTAAAAAGAGAAATATATATATGCAAACAAACAACAAATCGAATCACATCTGTGCCGAGACGACGATTGAGCAAGTCGTTCAAGCAGTAAAAGAAGCAAAATTAAGGGTGCCTCGTTTGCTGAGGACTTAAAGCAAAAGAAAGCACTATAATAATAGTTCTACGTTACAACAGCGGATGACTGGCTTCTCTGAGGCTGCTGTAAAAAGGCACGACACCGGCACCTGGTGCAAGGACGTTGCCGTCGAACTGCTGTGCGAAGGAGGGACTGCTGCGCGGAAGCGTCTGCTTGCTTCGACGTTCGGGAGGCGAGAGCGAACACCGCTAGAGCCGGGCACCAGGACTCCTTATTGTCATGGCGCGTAATTATGCGTACCGGGGGGGAAACTCACGCACCGAGCGTCAAATACAACCAAACAATGTACGCGAGCATCCCCACCTCAATTCTCGAAGCAGTTCGTCCTTCTCATGACAAAGGCTAGCTGTACAGAGAAGCCAGCCTAATACTTTCACTCTTAAGCGAACATATCACCTGCCTTGACGCAACGCATCAATCAAAAAAACTATTCATTGTGAGATAGGAAAGCCTAATCAGCGAGTAGAAGCTATTCTTAGTCTACCTATCGCGTCTAAGTAGCAGCACAAAAACCAAACGAAAAAAAAATTAGCAAAATACAATAAAACAAAATAGACTTCAAATATACAAAAAATGGCCATAACAAGAATGCAACATCATTACAAATGAGAATTCGCTCAATTACATTTGCTATTAATCAAAATTCATCATCAAAACAAAAAAAAATAAAACTTATTACAGTAAAGCAATATGAAATCAATTAGCCTATTCGCGAAAGCTACCTAAATAATTTGGATTTCTAACAACATATAATTCAGATTGTATTTTCTTCACCCGCCGTGGCTGTAGTAGTTCTGGTCTGCGTTTGGTGGTGGAAATTGACAAGTTCCGGCTCTGCAGGCAACTTGACCAGCTTTGCGACTGGACGTCTAAAGGTGAAAGTGGCAGTCTTGATGGTGATAACTCGCACAAGGCCGTCAGCTTTGCCAGGGTGGGCCTTGATTATCAGACCCAGACGCCACTGGGTAGGGGGTGAGAGCTCGTTTACTAGAAGGACGATGTCACCTTTCTTTAAATTTGGCTGTGGATACAGCCACTTGTTGCGTCGCTGCATGTGGTGAAGGACCTCCTTCTTCCAGCGTGACCAGAAGGAGTCCCAAAGGTTGCCCAGCAACCTCCAGCGGTCGTTGAGTGAGACTGGTTGGTTTGCCTCATCGTACGGTTCGGGAAAAGATAGCAACGATAAGCCCGTCAGAAAATGTGCCGGGGTGAGAGCCACGGCATCATTGGCGTCCGTGCTTAGGGGGCACAGTGGCCTCGAGTTTAGGCAGGCCTTAATTTTTGCTGCCAGCGTTACAACTCCTCGAAGGTAAGGGAGTGGTCTCAGAGAACTCTGCGGAAGTGGTGCTTAAAGGTGCGTACAGCAGCTTCCCAGAGCCCGCCGAAATGTGGGGCGCGAGGCGGGATAAAAGACCATTTCGTACGTTGGAACGCCAGAGTCGATGCTACGCTGTCCATGACAGGCGAGGACTTGGCAAAAAGGGCCTGCAGATCTTTGGCAGCACTCTTGAACGTGGTGGCGTTGTCGGAATACAGTTTTTTGCAAACTCCTCGACGAGCGCAGAACCGAGCGTAAGCTGCAAGAAAAGCTTTTGTAGACAGATCGGACACGATTTCAATGTGTACTGCTCGTATAACAAGACAAACAAAAATTTCCATCTAGCCTTTAGTTGACTTGGCGCCTCGACCCCTGGAAAACAGCACTGGTATCGGACCAGCGTAGTCCAGTCCGGTTACGGCGAAAGCTCGGGAGGGTGTT
>JAPYYV010001556.1:0-23734 GCA_030522625.1 Copidosoma aretas | reverse complement strand
TTGTTTTACTTTGATGCCCGAGTCTCGTATAATATTTTTCTTGCCGAGGGCGCAAAGTGCAATTTTGCGCCCGTGGGCACACTTTGGGCCCGCGAAAAAGTACTTTGCGCCCTAGGGCAGAAAAGTACTTTCAAGGGTCCAAAGTGCGGCCAGAGGACGAAAAGGCTCTGCTGCACTTTGGGCCCTAGGTAAGAAAAATATTTTGCGTAGCATCACGCCCGCCCGATTTATAAATCTCATGTCCCGTGGGTATTCGTTGTAAATGCGATAATTTTATCGACTTGAGTGTTTATTACCGAGATTTATGTATTTCTGAACTCTCAACCAAGATAATAAATATACATTTAGGACATAAAATTCAAAATACAGATGATGAATTGTGTCGAGAAAATAATCATCCCGCGCGTTTTTTTGGAGACTTCGACTCATACGCTCAAACGTTTCACTGTCTATAACTTACCATGTGTAGCATACGTGTACCTACATACATAAATGCGTTGCAACATACCCATCTTCGCCCCTATATAAGATGCTACTGTGATTCGTTCATATTTATATGTATTGTCGTCGACCACAGAGTGACAGATCTGGTTAGAGCTGGATCGGATATTGGGCTGCGATTCGGTTGAAACTGGAGAGACGAGTAAATTGGCGCCAGATTTATTTTTCGTTCACGATCGGGCACCCGAGCAATCGGACAAAACGTTTCGAATCGACCCGACGACGAGTGCAATGTTCTGTGCAATGCTGTAAAATTTTGAGAGATATATTTGTTGGAAAAAAAATTTACTCACGTGACCTGCTTACTATGGTTTTGTAAGGACATCTTTTTTACGATGCGCAGCGACGACAAATATACATCTGCGAAGTCGTAACGATTTTGAACAGCACGACATTGATTGCTAAGCTGATAGTCCGAATAATGTTGCAAAGATTAGCTTGGTACTTGAAAAAAAATTAAACTAAATAAAAAATAAAAAATTTAACATTAATTCCATACATTTCAATACAATATACTCCCTAAATTAGAAATAGTGAAACGTTTTTTGGTGCTAAAAGAACCATAGAATTGCTTGAACCGTATGCCATTATTCGCTACCAAAATTTATTTATTTATGTTTTCTCTTGCCCAAAAAGGCCAGAAATTTGTTTCGCTATTTCCTTACTGGCATACTTATCCAACTTTAAAGCAGCGATTCAAAATACAGGTAGCAATCAGTTTCGAATGATTCGATATTTGTTCAGCGACACAAAACACCCGCATGCGGAAAAGATAAAATAGGCGCATGACGCAATCCCGAAATTCCCCCGTGCAAAGGGAGATAGCAAAATAAAAGACATCAGAGGGAACGAGGCACATCTGTCCCATCACGAGCCTGAAAGCGCGAGCGAAGCTAAGCCAAAGAGTAAATTTGCGTGCGTGCGCTATTTCAAGACTACACGAGGAGGCATCGAACCCCTCGTGAGTGTATGTACAGGCCTTCTTCGTTGCCCGAAAGGCAAATTATAAGTGCGTGATGCTAAAGACACCAGTTGGTTTTAAGTATCATACAGTTTGGTGTTTTCAACCTGTTTACGCGCTCTATTTATATACATCGAATGGAACCGTATACGTACGTTATATACTAGGTACATCGATTATCGAGGCAAGAATCCCTACATGGGAATATAAGATGAAGAAATCGAGTGGTTCGTCGGTTTTTGCTCCGCGCAAGTGAGTATTATAGCGCGAAACTTATTCCACGTCGCCGTATGTAGGTACAGGTCTGACTAGTTTGGTTTCCCCAACGGGCCGCGGACTCGTTGCGCTTATAGAGTTCCCTTTTTTGCCATCCCGGGCCGTAGCTTCTTTTCGTCCCCCCCCCCTCGCAGGTATACATGAGAATGGTGCCGTGACCGATTGGGCGACTTTTCGTCGAGGCTTTTGGTAATATTCTTATCCGATTTTTTTTCTTCTTTTTATCGCATCGTTTCGACGGTTCGATAATAGGTTTAATAGCATTGGGGTTCACCATGTGCTGTCAACAAAGAATTATCGGTCGTTCTTTGTACTGTTGGGTGCAATCAATATCTATAGATCGATTAGTTTTTAATTAAGTTTAGTTGTTACGGCGATCTAGAATGTATGCGTGTTTTCTCATATAAGTTAAATGTATACATTGCGCCAAAGAGTGTTTTTTAAAGAGTTTAATAAAAGCCTTTTTTTTAAACACACTTGTAGAAAAACGTGAATTTGCAAATACGACATTCTGTTTGGCGACACTTTTA
Source organism: Copidosoma aretas (assembly GCA_030522625.1). NCBI lineage: Eukaryota > Metazoa > Arthropoda > Insecta > Hymenoptera > Encyrtidae > Copidosoma > Copidosoma aretas. The sequence goes on along the minus strand of JAPYYV010001556.1, from coordinate 21,466 downwards.
CCCTGGAGAAGTTAGAAAGGGCTCCTGTGAAGCAGTAGTGCCTAAAAATGAATTTGAAATGGAAACGTCATTGTCGATAATTTATCGGAAAATTAAAATAATATTGTATGAGTTGGGGCAGTTCAGAGATCAATAATGCCTGCATAGTTAATGTCAATGTTTAGAAAAGTTGTTTTTCAAAGGCTGTTATGCATTTTATATCCAACAAAAATTTCAGTGACACGCTTTGAATGTGTTATTCCAACTCACTTGAATCCAATGTGCACGGTAGATCTATTTTCGTGTGTCAATTTATTATAACTGCTAACTGCATTTTTTTGTATATAGGTGTGTTTGATAATATGATGACGGAAAACGTGAATTACTATACGTACTAAAGAATCCAGGAATTCATTTGATAACCTTCAGTTTTATGGCTATCACATTTTTTTAACTTTCCGAGCACGTCTGTCTTGATTTTTTTCTAAAAAACTCCGTCAACAGAGAAATTAATAGAATTCTCAAGGATGCAACACTCGTCAACGTTATGTAACTTGTAACAATTTCATAAACCACATTAATTTAGGGGAAAAAAGAAGTTACTGGGAATAACCAGACTGAAAACAAAAAAAAAAACAGAAAATGAAGAAAACTTTGCCGAAACACTACACCACCGCTGCTTGAGGTGGGTAATTCAGCATGCAGCAACCAGACACGGCGCTGCGGTTCGCCACTGGTGTGCATATATATTATACACTCACCCACTTATATATTTACACATGGGCTATATACCTAAAGAAATTAGAATCTCCGGCGATCGGCGCTTTCACTCTCGAGGTTTTTCCCGTAAACCGAGCCGCGAAGTCTTATTCGGCCGATGCTGAGTATAAGTATATACTGCATTTGTGCCCCGGCCTCTTGCGTCTGTAGCGCGCGTGTATGTTGTACCTACTTACAACCAGACAACTTAATTGGACGAATTTTCGCAAGCCGAGCGCGTTTTTTGGGCTATCACTTTGCAGGGCTAGCTGAGCGAAGCTTAACGCTCGCACGCGGCTCGCGCGGTTTTATTTTTTAAGGCGATAGGATTTCGACACTCCCGACTGTACATAGAGATGAGAAACCTATACCGTATTTTTTTTCCGGCTAAAAACATTCACAGTCCTCTCCGCGATGATCTTCTAAGTAAGGAACTCTCCAAATTTGATCGAGTGACATTCACTTAATTCAATAAATGGATGTGTAAGAAATATGAATACATATTGAATAAGGGAAGTGTCGTTCACCTTTAAAATGCGTGAACGACTGATAAACATCAAATGTAATTTTTCATTAATTTTTGTCCAACTTCATGTTTGTAAGAGCTGTTTCGGCAACCCAGTACCGAAAACTATACAGTTTGAAAACAGCACTGCCTGAAGAAGGCCGAAACAGCTTATAGCTGTTACAAACATTTAGTTGAACGAAAATTAGTGGAGATACATGTGTACCAAATATACATTATCGACTTTTTTTCATCATATTCAATCTGAACCTTCATCAAGTATATATCGACCGACCGAAATTATTCCGAGTGAATATCACTTATTCAGATTTGGGGAAAAAAAAAAGATTCCGATATTCATAAGTAAGCCCAGCTCTCGCGACTAATCGTGCCTTCGTTGCGGGGCTCGCGACTTTATTTTTCTTACACCTCCAAACTATAAACGCGACGCGTTCAGTCGTCCGCGCGTGCCTCGAGTGATTTTCGACACACTGCAGCTATAGCTATACATACTGCATTATAGTTTCAATACTTGCGTTTTCGCACGAGTCGGCCCGAACTTCGCGCACGTGAGAAATAGAAAAAAACACCGACTCCGCGATACTGATGTATTGGAAAATCCACGAAAATTATTTCAACAACGGGAAAAAACACTTTACATTCATCGGCGCTTATCAGCCTGAAAAAAAAAAACATTACACAATACACATTACACTTATCGCCAACGAAACATATAAGAGTTATCTCAACAACACAAGCAAGTATACCTATTAACCAAATCGCACACTACTATGCACGTGATGATCAGCTCTCTGACGTCAGTCCGCGCGTTCGGATGATGACGATGGCGAAACGCGCAAGTGAGTACATCAAAAACCTTATACGCGTGGCGATCGGTGGCGCGCAAATGTCGTGTGCGCGTGGATCAATCGCGTGAAATCCGGATGATACCGGCGCTCGGGGATTTTTTCCATTGGGGGGTCTCTCTTCGTGCGCCTTTCAGCGATCTCAAATGCCGCACCAAATCGTATGCTAAAGTATACCTGTATAGCATACAGGTTGGGTCGGGACTTGGCACTGCAGTCGGGACTTCATTGCAGTACTCTTGGTGCTGTATGGATCATTATAAATCGTATCAAAACGAATTGATTGCAAAAAATCTATGACTAGATTGAATTGATAGATTATTCTAGGTAAAAGATACCTGTGCTGATGGAACTATGATTGCCAATCGAGCTTTTTCATTCCCTCAGAGACGTATTACGGGCAGAAATTTTTTGCGTAGATCAAATAAGCAATGGCGCATCTGAAAAATGTCACACGTTATGATGTGAACAAAAGTGAAGAATGTCCATGAGCACGTGATCTGTGGCTGAGGCAGAATCAATCTACGAATAATTGAGATACAGGAAAAAACTTTCGCAAAACACCAACGTTTATTTATTTATTTAAACCTTTGCACACAATACACATAACATTTTTGGAGAAAAAAGCTTCAACTAAAGAAAACAAGTCCAGCCACTCCAGCCAATCACTGCGCATTGAAGTTCGCGAGGAGTCTACGTCCCTGTCCTCCCCAGACAATCAAATTTATCAGACGTCGAAACCGAAATCTCTCCCAGGCGATAACACGACGGAGTGGATTACCGTGTTCCGACGCACTCGAGAGGAATTCTTCCCTTCTTCTTTGCGCACGAACAGAACTCGTCCATTCATTTTTATGCATTATACATCCTGCACGCACTCACTTTCAGTGATATACCCTTATCAGTGGTTCTACAGAAAAAACTGCAGGTAAGAATTCTATAAATAAGAATATTTTTTGATCGAAGTCTTGGAATATGGAAATATTCGGAAATACAAATTAATCAAGTAACGAGTGACACACTTCTTCAAGCTTGTTTCAGATTTTCAAAACATATATTTTGCGCCAACTCAAAAACGATTTTTCCCAAATTTCGGGATGGAAAGATCTGTTTGTGGTTCTTTGGCTTCGGATTTTCAAGAAGAAATTACTAAAAACTTATTCTTTTTCAAAATTCAAAAAATTTAAGGATTTGAGAACTATTTGAAATGCATGTCTCACTTGAGTTTTTGTAGAATCGCTCGTATACGATTGTTATGATTGACAACAATCATCATACCAATACACAATCGTTTGAAAAGCTTTGTAACTATCTTTTTTTTTTTTTTTTTTAAACAACATGGAATGTCAGTATTGCACATGTATTATGTTTACGTGCTTTAATTGTGGTCGTGAGAATTGTATTTCGAAGATAAGGATGTACAAAATGCATTGGGTGAGTTTTTTTTTCTCTTTCTCTCTCTCAACGTCTTTATTTTTAGTCTAGCTCTTGTTTGCACGCTAAATCGCTTTCGAGAATCATCGAGCGAGAGAGTGTTTGAAATAAAAAAAGACAGAAGGAGCCCAATCTTTATTTATACAATTAATCGAACAGTTGGGGCACGTAAGAAACTTTGCGAGTTGTATAAACTATTAGCCGATTAATTAAATTGTGCTCTTTGCTGTGCATACATAAATATAGATATGTCACAGAAAATTTCACGAATTCAGCGGACTAAGCTTGTGTACACAAGAGCTTGCAAGTATTTTTAATTTCATTACAGTAGAAGCATGCTTGAGGATATTTTTATATTTTCATTGTTTTTTTACATAAATAATGCAAGAAATGTACTCACTGACCCACGCACATACGATGTATGGCATGCACGTGTGCCCTCTGGAGGCAACAAATAATAGAAAAAAGAACATAACAAAAGAGCTTGCAGGACGGAAAAAGAGTGTATTCCTTTTTTTTTTAATGTCCATTAAAGCATCGTATGTCTATGCCGGAGAAAGATGCTTGATGAAATGGTATCTACTAACAGGGCAAGCTAATTAAATTTTTTTACCCAAGTCACGTTTTCGCAAAGTTGTACAACCGTAATTTAACATCGTTCAAGATTTTTGAAAATAACAGTATTTCTGATTTTATAATTCACCCGTCACACATAAAATTACAATATTAATTTATGATTAAAAATGTATCATCGATTGATATTTTAATTATTAACTTAAAAAATTGAATTATCAATTCAATTATTAAATTATTAATTGGTAATTTAAAAATATTCAAACAAAAGTTTCAATAATAATGAGTGCTTACGAATTGAGAGTGATACATGATGGTATGTGTATGGTCATAAGTAATTTAATTTTTTAATTTGCCGTTGAAAAACCTAATGAGTCATAAAATTTTTCTTTTCATTAAAAATTAAAAGTCGCTTATTGCATAAAAATGCAATTAATATCGCTGGCTTTGTTCAATATCACTAATTACGGTTTTTTTCTTTTTTTCCCACCTCTGTGATCGTAACAAATATTTGATGTTTATTAATCATTACAGCGGATACATAAAAATGTTTTTCACAAAAACTATCCAAATAATCAACAGTTCCTCAAAGTTCTAATCGTTTCATCACAATATCTCAAGACTATGTATCATGCGAGATGCGCGAGCTACAAAAATCTGAAGTAAAAAAAGTCTTTCCCGAATTCATCCAAATTTTAATTTGTCGTTTAAAACAAGCTCTCCTCGCGATTCCAAGAAAAAAATATTGCTCAACATTATCAGCAGCGGTGAAACAAAGAGCATTTATACTTACAGCGCCAGTTTGCACGTCTTTCGCCAACGACCATTTATATGTACATACATGCAATGCTTTTGCTCTAAACATCTGTGCGTGTATATGCATGCAAAAGTAAGCGCGTTATCGTACGGCGAAAGGCCGAGAGAGAGAAAGAGAGATACGCAGCGCGATAGCCGGTGATATTTTTAGCCCCGACTTGTTTTATTTGCTCGAGCGCGCACCCTCCGCTAGAAATGACGGATCCAAGTCGAATCGAAAAATTCACTCCGGTTCCGATGCTCCCAATGGGGGAAATAAAATTACCGGAATAAAGTCGACGAGCTTCGATCAGTGGGAATCGCTATTGGAAATGAATGCAAAAAAGTAGTGCTCAAATCAATTCACAAAAATTGATAAAAATCGTGGATAGACGAAATCACAGATTTATTATTAATTTTATTTATGAATAATTTACGACTATTGTGATGGATACTGCTGTTTCAGTCGTAAAATTCTTTTTGGCTCGAAACCGAGGTACACGTCCAATGTACGAGACCATTACTTTATTGACCGAACCATTCTACTCGGCTACGAGTGAAATCTATTAATGACCTCATGATCGTTAATCGAATCGAATCTACTTGAATCCGTCTTTTTCTACAAAAGGGTACTTATAAAACCTACATTACTCAAATTGAGAAATTGAGGGATTCGAGGCAAAGAAATACCACATACTTGCACGATTGTTTTTTTTTTTTTTTTTTTTTTTTTTTTTACGCGCATATGAATGTATTAAATGAAATTACGCAACGATGCGCCGAGCAAAAGTTTTGCTAGCAAAGATCCCTTCCGTGCTTATATTATAGACGCACGCACTACAAAACTCTGCTGCAGAATCGGGCGGGGTGAAGTTTCGCGCGATCGACCTGCAGGTAGGATGATAATTATATACTTACCTTCGGAGAAACTCTGCAGCTCTTTCTTCCCCTCGGCTTTCTAAGCTCTCGATTGCCCAACTTGTTGTTGTTGTCTCGTTACTCAATGTCGAGCTACATGCATGCACAAGTTTAACCGCGGAGGTGTATAATGTACATATAGAGAAACCGAGAAGCCGGTTCGCGTATACTTGTATAGATAAAAGCCGAGCCGAGCCAGCGATTCGTAAGTACAGGTATACACATTATACCCAACATCGTTGTATCGATTGGAAATTTACGGCGCGAGCCCTTAGCGCTGTTATAATAACGTCCCGGTTTTTTATTTTCCTCGCCGATTGACTGATAAGGATACATATATACGGATTCAAGGTGCCCACGTTATGTACAATAAGACTGCGTGTACACGAGACTGTTTGCTCCTTTTTTTCGTGTCGACCGACGTCGCGGGCAAATAACGCGTCCGCGGGTCGCGTCTGAAATTTGGATTATTTATAACCGCTGTCTTTGGTAACGGGGGAATCCAGGAGACCGCGAATTTATCACGCGATCGAGGAGCGAGCCGCCTTGGTCTTAATTCAACGGCGTTTGACTTTACGACTGAAAAGTGTGAATGTTACTTTGTTGCGGTAATCTGTTGTGCGTACCGTCATACATTATATGTACATATGAAAATCATTTTCTCAAATGTTAAAAAAAAAAAAAAAAAACTTTTCACAGGCACAGCGCGAGCCCGATCGATGAAAAAATTAAAAAACAAAATTCAAGTCGTTCGCTCATAATGTCATTACCAGCAGCTCCGTTAGTCCGATTGGTTTTTTGTTCCTCCTCCTCTCTATCAACCCCGAGCTCCGAGCCATAAATTTCATCAAAAAAACTCTTACGCCCGTCGTCGTTCCGTCTCGAAGCTATCGCGTCTTGGAATAACGCGCGCGCGCTCGTGCGTGTATATAATATGGACATCGTGCCGAAAACAGAACCCGTGACGCTCGCTTCCTCGAATGCGAATAAGAGAGACTCACGTTGTGGAACACACCGCACACCGCGTACACAGCTGGGCTCGACTTTTTTATCGTCTCGTTATGGTGTGCGCGCAGACGGATTGTTGACGGCTCGGGATTTTCCGATATACATGCGGTATGCTTACTTTGAAACTTTAATTGCCTTGAAAACTCGGGACGTTTCCGACATTAACTGTGTGTGTCGGGTATCCCTTGTCAGTCGACCGGGTCGACCCTGGGCGGTTTGTTATCTTGGAAAAACAGCGAAACGACGGTACAAACGGAGATTCAGTCAATACATTAACAACACCATACCTATTACCTCAGCTCGGATTTCAGAATGTCGTATAATTTATTCATGATACAAATTATTAATGTTACTTTCAATACACTAGTAACAAAATCATATGATTTTTTATTTTGACCATTTCTACAACTGAACGGACAATTTTATGCATCCTCCTTGCAATTTGTGCCACAAACCGAAATTGTATTTACCCACGAGTAACGTGGACGGAGAAAACAAACTTCAACACCATTTATTTTATCAGCCGTGTGTTTCTCGCTTCACGGCAAAAGTGCTTAACGTCGCTTAAAATAACAGTCTTCCAAGGTATGAGCGTCATTAATGAAAAAAGTCAACTTGCTTTTATTGCCTTTGTCCATAATTATACATACTTAGCGTTAAACGGTTTGCGTAAAACACGATTTTTCACACGAGCGATACGCATACTTCATACAATTATCAAGAAAAAACTGTCACACAAAAATTGGTATATTTAAAATTAAACCCCGCGATTCTGATAATGAGATTTTTCTCACCGCTCGACAGAAATTACGGGTCACTGTTGTGTTTGTTTCTATTTTTCTCGCGTCAATTTTGATGAGTCTGAGGAAATTACAGCAGACGTAACTTGGTAAAAAGTGCCTCGTCACGTGTTTCGGAATAATTCGACGTTTCGAAAAGATACAGGCAGATATAGGATGATTTAAAAATGATAATCACAAGGATTTTATGGATTGTTAATCATATGCGATTTGAAGTGCACAATGACGAGGTGAACCGCACTACCTATGTGATTTTTTTAAACATTGTTTCGCATCCCTTGTCATTAAATCATTTTATCCGAGAAAAAGAAAAGACACTATCCGTTTCACTTAAAAATTTGAACAGCAAGTCAGATTTTGCGATCAGAAGATAATCCGTTGCAAAGACGAATGAGACAACCTACGTTTTAGTTAATTTTAAAAACAAAAAGCATTTCCGTCGGACGATTAAGTTATACGTGTTTGTGCTGGAACATTCAAGCCGGATAAAACGATATTTTTAGTACAAGACACAGTAGATATCTCAGACGTTTTTCTATTTTTGATGTTCTGAAACGCTACAGCTATTTGTTTGTACAATATACTTTTGCGTTTTTCCATCGGCAACGTGAAGAAACAAGCCGTTAAAATTATCAGCTCGTTTTTATCTGATAAAAGAAGAATGTATCCAACTATAAGTTAATAGATGCAACAGAGAACAACAGAATCTTCCTGTAAACATTTCAAGGAAAATCAGCTTGGAATATCATCGACGGCAGCGATAAAATTTATTTTCAATAACAGTGTCGCGGAATATGAGCATTTTCTTTTCTTTTTCTCCGCACAGCCACGGTAGGACGTATTTCATACCTATTTATATATATATCATTCGCGCAACAAAGATTTGATAATGTGTATAATATGCATCTCTTTGTATCTTCTTGGGTATACTCGGGCCGGGACGAGATTAGATTTCCTTCAATCAAATCGATCTTACACTCGCTTCCTAGGAACGAACACTTCCTCAGGGGGCTAAGGATACAACAATAGATCATATAAAAGCACAGAGCTTCGTAAGAGTCATTTTTTCTTCTTCGCCTCATTAAATATTTTGTTCAATAAGATGGAAAAGGAAAAAAATGGTTCCAAACTGCAGAAGCAATCGTCGTTTCGTTGTTTCTACATCATTATCGTCAAAATCTTTAATTTGCACCTTGCAACGATAACTTTGACGGACAATAACTTCCCCGATCAGTTGTATATGCTTTTGCGTGAACTACTTCTGCTCGTGTTCAAAGGATTTTCATTAAAGTTTCGCAAGAAAAACATCCCGCCGATGCGCACACAGCGTAACCAAAAGCACCGATTCAATCAGCACAAAACCCTTTTCCGAAGGGATACACGCAGCAAAGAACAACCCTTCCCATGGACGCGTATCGAACGGAGCATTCGACCATCCCTTCGCTGGATCCCACCGCATGAGCGATACACACGCACGCGCACTGCGCGAGCGCAAAAGGGGAGGAAGAAAAGCGCGCGGCCCCAGGGGGGTGAGGTTTTCGGGTTCGTCGGCACGTAATCGCTTTGCCCCGTGGTAATAAAAAGGGAAAGTAAGTACGGGACTGTGTGTACAGTCTCGCGGGCCGGTGATGGAGCGGCCCGAGAAAATCCCTCGACCCCAAGGCCGTGCGATGACCTTTCGCTCTCTCGCGAGCCGAGTTCGAGGTATACACTCGTGCGCAAGGGGGAAGCAGCGTGTACATGTACTTGTATTGGCGTCTCGGGGCTGCTGCTGCACGGGGGTAGTATTTTGTACGGTTTTTTATGAGGACCGTACAAAATACGCGGATAATCGTGTAAACAGTTTGCACATAAAACTTTTGATGGAAAGTACACCAAGTATTCTTTTTGTCGGTAAAAGAGAAAACAAAAAATACGAAATTTCGTTAAAAAATTTGCAAAAAGTAAAAAGAAAAAATACCCAAACACGTCTCGGTGGCAAGCAACACCCCGCGTGGAAGTATGATATCACAAAGATTGTACATAATTTTAACAAACTTGAATTTTTTATGGAACCAATATTACGATTTATAGTTGATACAAAAATTTTATCGTCTATTTCAGGAATAGAGTTTGCGTGTACACGAATTTTTTCGGCATTGCGTGCTTTTGTTATTGCGGTCGATCGAACTTTTTTGCAAAGACTATTAAGGTATTTTGTACTTACTTCCGTGCAGTCGATATATTTTATAATAAATTATTCATATTTTTGTATAAGTTATTTCTGGAAAATCGTATAGCTATGCTTTAGGTATTTGGTAAAGCATGTGTGAAAACAAACGATAGAGCCGATACTTGTATCAGAAAAATAAAAGAAAGCATAAAAAATCTAAAATTATACTTTCTTGATGAATATTTAATTGTTCATATCTAATTTAAGTAGAAGCTGATGGAATTTTGTCGACACATTGTCTTTTTCTCTTTGTTTCGACTCACAATGCGGGTTTCTCGAAATAATTATAGATCACTGATGCGATCAGCGTAATGAGGATCACACGTAGACAATGAATCAATTCTACAAACGCGTGCTGAAATTAAATTATTCGAGAGATTCGAAAATCATGAATTTCACGCGTGGTATTACAAAAATGTCATACCAGGTAATTTTCAAAATAATTTCGTCCGATAATTTCAAAGCACACTAATAAATAATTAATCACGTCATCTTTTTTTTTTCTCACAAAAATGAAAATCAATCGAGCACACCTATGTATAAATTCGATTCAGAGCCGCACGCCTTACGTAATAGTCGTAATTTCGTACATGCTCGCTATAATAAAAAATGTAAGCACAAGCGATTATCAAGTAAAAAATACTCCGATACTCTACACACCAGTCCCAAACGATCGAAAGCATCGGTTCACGTAAGACACGCGTATTATTATAGCGCATCATCCACCCCCACACAAATGACATAATATTCCATTATCATCCGATCGTTCGTCGATTCACGTATCTTTTAATATAATTGGACATTTTATAAGGCCTCGTCGTAATTAACGCAATAATAATATTTGCAGGGATTTATTTTTAAAAAAGACATCGTCCGTCATCTCATTGAATCAGACGAAGCGCCCGCCAACCCATTAAACAATAAAAATTTATCCATGAAAGTACTGCGATGGTATAATATACAAAGTCGAACAAAATCCCGGCTATCATCGCGTATTTGCATAGAAATGAAATCAGGATTAATTTATTAACTAGTATTTATGCATAGAAAATTAAGAAAAAATTATTTTTTTATGGAAATGACAAGCTTTGTTATGATATTGTCGATTCGTTTGTCAAACAATGTATACGGATCGCGGATATTCGTTTACATGTCGACGGCAAAAGATAGCGCCAAATCGCCAAATCGCCGTGAGAAAAAAGCACTTCAATCTTTTTTTCCTCATACTATGTACATGGACTCGCATTGTCCATGTTGACGTATAAACTCAGAGGTGGCAAGTTCACGATTTTTCGAGTATGGAATTTTGTTTGTTATAGTTCAGAAAAATCAGTAATTGGTGATGGGGAAAAAAAAATCTTTGACACGGTAAAAGTGTAACTGAGTGTAAAGTACGCTCAAATATGGCAAAAGAAAGCTTTTCTTCGTGTCGGTGTACCACCACCGGTATTATAAGTAATGATCATATAGTACATTACGCACCTGGAGCGAAAAAGTAAAGAATGTCTTGGATCGCATGAATATTGCCACCCGATACATAAGATCCGAGCTTCTTTACTTTCTCCCATCGTTCGTATACTATTTTTTTTGCCATACCATGACTTAAAATAGCACTTTAACGTTTGGGCAGAGGGAGTAAAGTTTAAAAATTACTTTTTCCTCTACCTGTTGACGGAGCCAAAATAAGAACAGGTATGGAATTCCATACCACTTTTTCCGCATTTCTACCCCCGAGTTGCCAGTGTTGCCACCCCTGTTACTTACATGACGAAATCCAATTAAAATTTGAATTTACGCGTCATAAAAAAAAATTAAAATGTCTGAATTAAATTTTTTCATGTTCTGTACACCCTCAGAAATAAGGGAAAAATTGTGTACAAGTACTTTTGGCTTTTTGACACCGTTTTTTTACTGTTTTTTACGCAATTATTTAAACAAGTAAAAAAAATTATTCGCGACATAAATGTTTTTCTTGTAAATTGACGTATTATAAAAATAAAAGGTCTCTTGTAAGTTATTTGAAAAATACAATGGAAAAAAGTTATGAATTTTCTAAACGATGACAACTTTTTATCCAATTTGGTTGAAAAGCAAAATTTTTAAGCGTAGAAAACACATAACTTTTTTGCATCGCATCATTCGAAAAACTTACGCGAGACCTTTTATTCCTTGAATAGGTCAACTTGCACGAAAAAAATTTGACTGATGCAAAAAAATGTAATTTTTTTTTTTTATTCATGGCAACAAGTGGATAATAAACAGTGTCACAAAGCCTAAAGTACTTGTACGCAATTTTTCCCTTATTTCTGAGGGTGTACGGAACAGGAAAAATATCAATTCCGGAGGTGTGCCTGAGAATAAATTTATATTTTTTTCTTGACGAAATTTTGATTGGACTTCCTCATATATATACTATAAACACTCGTAAACAAACCGCACGTCGAGCGCTCATCATCGATTAACGATACAGGGACTGTCCGGTCGGGGGGCTACAAGTATATTACATTATCCAACTGTTGCGCGAACGAGGAGGCGAACGGGCACCATGGAAGTCTCGAACGCCATACGGACAGACTGATGCGTCGCTCGCGTCCGCCGAAAGGAGGATGCCAAAATCTTCGCCGTGTACGAGATCGGCATGCTCAGAGGGAAAACGAGCCGCGCGGAAGAGTTCGTCGACTCGGTGCGTCGTTGGGCGTGAAAAAAAGAAAGACCGAGCGCACGTGCGTCAGTACCTCGGGGAATAATAGAGCTTCGGGAGGCGGGGAGCTTGAACTGGGGGGGGGTACGGCTCCAAAACTCCTGACGCACCGCGGAGAGCGTATTTCCCGAGAGAAATATATAACCCGCGGGCCGGCGCGCATCGATCGTGGAATACCATCATGCATGGAATAATATCGGCGGACGGGAAGGGAAGATCGGCGCGGGAAAAATATTTACAGCCCGATTAGACGGCATGGCCGACGTCGTTTGAACGACGATGAGCCCACGCGTTTTTAACGATTCTCCCCCCCTACCTATGTCTACGTCCAATGCATTTCGGGACGATGGGAAGAATAAATGATGATAAATGTCATATTCAACGATCAACTGTAAAACTATTGATATGTAGGTGGTCGTGTGTTTTGTTTTTGTTTTTCTCTTTTTTTAATTCGAAAACAATTAACATCATCGACCCCTGCTTGGACGAAGCACGTCGGTAATCGTCTATATCGTGCACGCAGTTGACTAATTATTCCACGCATATACAGTATATACGTATCGAGGTAACCTTCCTCCTCCTACGCATGGGGGGAGGAAAGACCTTTAATACCGAATGAACTTCGAAGCTCGAACAAGGTCAGTATGCCTCGAGTTCCACGACCTGTGATTCCTCTTGTTCGCTATACATCCACGTAATGGAGAAGAAAATCGATCCGAACGACGGCGTGAAAAAACACCCACCCTCCCTGCGTCCAAGTGGCTCGATACCATTTGTCAGGCTATCACGATGCGCGACGTATCGCGGTGTGACAGACAAAAAAATGCGCAATCGTGTACGATGTCAAATCCATTCGAGCAGCTCGCGCCCACCCGCGGTCTGACGCGGATTGGCTTTAACAAAAGCCAGTTCATCGTCGCGAAACTCTTAATATCCTTCTATTTTCATCCAATACCTTTGCCCGCCGTCCCCATCCAAGTTCAAAATATACGTCTCAGCCGTTCAATTTTCATCCGAGGGATTTTATCGTGGGCGTCGACGCTCGGTTTGTATAAAGCGAACGAAAAAGGGTATTCTTACGTGCTGCGGATGACAAACGTAATATTCCTTTTTTACAGGTCTATTGTGCAACAGGGGTGCGCGGAACGTGCTTTCGATCTCGATCGAGATTCCCGACACGATTCGAGAAGCAGCTCCATCGTCCGCGAAAATTGACGTCAGAGCCGAGCCGTGGTTCTGAAAAATGCACTACTCCCTTTGTCAGCCAAAAACGAATGGTTTTAATCCTCGTGACCCCGTTCAGCGAACATAATATCATTGTTTTTTTATTTTAATTTTTTTGAAAGCAAACAAAAAAAAAAACCCACATACGTATGTTTTACGAAAGCTCGTCTCAATTAATAATATTATTTGTCGATTCAAACTTTTTCTCGCCATTCTCAGTGTTCAAGTACCCACAATATTCTACTATTCGTGAATTTAAGAATAAGTAATTATCATAATAATACCGTAATCTGCCACTTTAGTACGGAAACAAAAAATACAAAACGAATCGTTATAATTCACCAAACACCGTATCGATGGCCATGGTAAACAAGTAATATAATAAACAAACTCCCGGAGCAGCAATGTATTTTCTTTTCGGCGTCAGCGCGTGAATGAGGCATGCTCGAGTATCGTGTGTTACCCGCGCACCTGTCTATCATCGGACAGACACAATCTGACGTTGGTATACGATGAACACGTGTTCACATGCGCCAATTGCACCTTTTTATACGGTCGAATCGATAAGCCAATCCTCTGCTCATGATATCATACATTCAAATATACATGTATATAATATGAGTAACATTCGAAAAATCAATATTCTCGCAAATTTTAAACAGACTTTCGTCGTCCTAAGTGTTTATTTTATAATTTATTCCCGAACGAGCGGCAAAACGTCCTAATACGATGTACAACAAGCTTTGAGGAGTATCCTTGAAGTTTTCGAAAACATTTCACCAGTAATTTTTATTTAGCCATATGATTTATAAATTATATACCATTGCTCCATCGATTGAACGCTCAATTCGCTAGAGATTCATGAGCCTCCTTAAATATTGCGAGGATATAATGTTTCAGCCGTATCTATATTTGAGAACAAGACCATATTAAGGACGAAAATAACAATGCACAGCAATTTGTGGTAAACGATGGAGTGTATAATTATGAGGAATTATATCATATTGCAGCATCGCTACTGCTGTCTATCTGTCCGTCTGTCTGTCTGTCGGTTTTTATCTGCCACATCAGGCACTGAACGAGCAGACTATAATAATAAGCCATGACGCAAATCCACGGAAGCATGAACTTTTCGTAACATCGAGGCTGCGGATTGATAAAGCGATTTTCAGGATGCACCGTAAAAATGTTGCCGAAGTAGGGTACGTTTTTTCATTATTCCAAATATGTTTGATTCCACTCGACATAGTACGCATGGTTGATATGAAAAATACATCGAGACAATGTATTAAAATAATTTAAATACATTTATTTTCAAACGAAAGACCTGTAAAAATGTTTCATTTCGGCATTAAATTTTGAACGAAATATACACAAGTCAACAGAGTTTTTACCCGTTTGGCCGATCGAACGCCCTCGATAAAATTCCTCAAACCACCCGCGCGCAACGGGATGTCCAAAATTTCATCCACATAATATATCAGCGACGAAATTTTCCCCTTCGCCATCGCCGACATTCGAATTCAAGACTCGCGACGAACAAAAGAGCAAAAAACGCCCGCCGCTTGTTGTTACACCGTCCCGTGTGTGCTCGCGACCTTTTGTTATACTGCTTATCCACCGCCTCAACTGACGTAAGGTAGGTGTACAAATGTATACAATCGAAAGGCTTTTTTTTCCCCGTGTACATATATATATGTTTCTTTATTGTACATTCTTTTTCTTCACTTAGTCCAAAGGTACAACAGACCGATAAGACGCGGCCCGACTGTCGATCGCACGCTCGCCCGACGTCATCCGCAGCAGCAGCCTGTACTTTGTGCGGTGGAGCGCGAAGTTTTTGCGCATTTTTTTTTGGTCGTGCTTTCAACGAACGGGACTCTGGACCTTGGGGAAAAAAAAAAAAAAAAAAAACAGTATTGGATTCGGAGCTTTTTTGCCCCGCGAAACCGCGTACGAAAGTATTCGAGTATATCTACCCGCGGCAATGAGAGAGAGGAATGACATACGGAGTTGCGTAACTATACAGCCACGGTCATTAAATACATCGCTCGAGAGAGAAAGGAGCGCGAGATTTTATCCCTGAATCATATGATTATACTTTGGTGCTTTCGGCGTGCATTACTTTGTGCCTTCATACCTCGTGTATATATATACAACATGTAATATTTGGCACGAATATTATGTCGATTGACAGTGAATAAGTAGTAATCGTCGGGGGAGGAAGTTGAGAACGGTGTACGAGAACAGGTTCGTAACTATATGGATACAATTTTGTGTATTAAGTATACGTGCAATGTGCAGGTCTCGCGATGAGCGTATCATTTTCTATACCCCCGCATACATCGGACGCGCTGCGGATGGGAGGGAAAATTCAATGTCGCATCGATAACCGCATTGTGCCTCTTTTGCGCTGGCTTTCGGTGCAAGAAGGATAATTTTCCTGCATCCGTAGGTGAGGTATTACATACGTGCAATAATCGTGACCAAGAGCGCGGGTGCTTTTTTTTGTTCAAACAATCGTACATAGACGTATGGTGCACGCGAACGTATATATCGACTTGCGAGACCTACTTTTTTTGCCACACGGGGAGAAACATAGTGTAAAAAAGGCGTAATTTCATACTTTCACTGCGGCGTGCTTGGCAACAGTTTCCTTTTCACAAAGTGCTCTTGAACTCGACTCCCCGTCCTTTGTCCGCGTGCTCCGTGAACTACATTACTGCAAAAGCGCCGGTCCGGGCGCACATTGTATACACTTATACGCACACGTGCGAGGCGCGAAATCGCTGGGTGGAACGGAGCCTTTCTTTCGTCTGATGGTTCCTTCGTTCGTTCGCTGTTTAAATATATATAGATGTACTTACTTCACGTATCGGCGCCCTGGACGGAAACTATGGACAAATTCATGCTTTTGAATGAAATACAATTTTTCTGAAAAAGCATCCGAGCAAAACGAGTGATCTAAAATAATCAGATTCGTTTTTTTTCTTTCTTTATTTGTAAGTCTTGAAGAAGATTTTGAAACAAGTTTTAGAAAATTAAGGAGGTTCGTTCAGGATTTCGTTGAAATTTACACCAAATATTTGTTATAATACAATTCATCGGCTCTCTTTGACAGTTGATTCAATAGAGGACGATTCTATAGAGAAGATCTAGGTAACAGCGATACCGTGTCTAATATTTATATGGTAATTAATAATGTAATGCCATTAGTTTATCTGATATACGTATAGCGCGTACCAGAATAATGAGTCATGTACTGATTTGGTTCAACATTAAAATACAATTTTGTTACAATTAGACATGATATTTTACACTGTAATAAACATAGTTTATCAAGAATAATCATAACTGTAGAAATAAAGAGATTGTCAATTAAAATTATATTTAACAAGCAAGGGTTGAGAAAAAGCCTTCCCAAATGATTAAATTTTGATGACGAGCTTTTGAAAAAAATCTCATTTTTTTTTTCAATTTGCACATGCACATCATCATCTTCGTCCTGGGTATCGGTATACAGATGGACGTCATATAGAACCCCAATGCAACACGACGAGCCAATTTCCACGTATCGCATACTTATTTGTGACAATAGTATATTTGATGTGGCTCATGTTGAGCGCGACGTGCGTGCGTATATTTTCGACCCGGGGCTTGTTTGCCCGATACTTTCTCTGTTTACGGCCAACGGAGCGCTTTTTACGATTTGTTTGTTTATCCGACGGCTGCTCTCTCGGGGAGAACGCGATTGTTCGCTTTTATTAGCATTGAAATCTGGAAAATTGTCGCTATTTTAGGAGCGATTAGCGCGAAAGGAAATGTTTATGGACTAAAAATTATAACATATTATGTGCATAAAAATCGTTCGTTGCGATTAGACGCTAAACAACAACGACCAGAGGTTATTTTTACGCGTATTTATCCCTGTTCGCGGCTCTCGCTCGCGCTCTTCGATCGACTTTAAGAAGACCTTTGAGCATTTTATAACGCGCGGACGCGAGCGTTTTTTTCATTTTGCATGTATTTTTTGAAACTGCCGTTCTTGCGCAACCTCTTGCGTGATTTTGTTTATCGCATCGAATCGCGGAGAGAAGAAAAAACAAAGAATTTTCCTTTCAACTTTCCCCTGCTGCGCGGACAATGGGAAAACATTCTCGCAGGTGAATGAGACGTAGATTTTTTTTTTTTTTTTTTTTTTTTTTTTTTAAACTATTCTGATTCATGGGGAAAATAAAAGAATTCACGTGGATCATGGAAAAATGTTCGCCCTTGATGCTTGAAAGGGCTGGGAAATTTATTTTCACCTCTCTGATTGCAAACCAGAACGTTCCATCATAAAGATGAAGTAATCTACCAGAGCTCGATCGAATCATAATTACAAAAATAAAGTTTGTCGGAACGAACAAAAAAGTTGATCATCAAATACTCATCGCGCACGCGCGCTTGCCAAAACAAAATCAATTTCTTTCATTACGGGGCATACAAAAGTTAGCAAAGAATTTTTTCCACCTTTTCGATTTTAAATTAAAAAAATATGTCAAAAAGTAGGCACGCTAGATCGAAATTCGTCTCTCTCTGTCCTGATGAACCGAATCACCAATACGTGTACAGTGTATTTTTCTCGAAACATTTTTCACAAAACGCATCAGCAGTATATTAGAGTGCTCGCGCCGAAAATAACAAAATTGAAGCTCCTTTATACCTCCCTCGCAGCAGGGTGTGGAGCAAACGATTCCCTTCAACAGTGCAACATCCTCACCGTCTCGTCCCGTTTCACAAACCCGTTTGTTCGACAACAACGCGTGTGCAAAACCGCTCCTCAATACACGCGCTGCAACTCCCCGAGACCTTGAATCTCGAGAGTCCCTCGCCCTTTTACCCACTTTAAACGTATAAGGTACGCAGCTGTACCTCCATACGTAATGCGAGAGAAAAAAAACCGTTGCTACCTTTCGTATACCCGCGTACAAAAGACAGTGCGAAGGAGACAGAGAGAGAGAGAGAGAGAGGGGGAAAAAAAAACAGGCAACGTCTCTCTTGCCTTCGTGTTGTACGTTTGTCGCGTTTGCGCGTGTGCCTCGTGGTGGACTGTAAGCTTCGCGAGAATAAAAGGAAGAATCGAGGGAGAACGAGAGAAAAAATCGTATCGCCGTATAATATACTCAGGGGAAGTCCGCGCGCGGTGTAAGAAAGTACAACACGTATACTTATGCATCACGAGGAGAGCTAAATTTATCTCGCTCGGGATTCTAAGCTCCGCTTGCCAACTTCTTCGCCTTTCTTCCCCCCCTCTCTCTCTCTCTCTCTCTCTCTCTGTACTATTTCCGACGACCGGCTTCCATTATTGTTTCGCGCGCGCAAAGTGCCACCGTCGAGCTTTGCGCCTTTCTATATTTTTGTTATACTCGCGCGTACTCGTTCGAAGCTTTTTCCAACAACGAGGTTTCGAAAAGCGATGGCAGAGGAATCGAGAGAGAGTCATTGTTCCCTCTAAAAGTGCACTCGTGTGAAACGACATTTCACTCGTTTCGCCGTGGAGAGAGAGAGAGAGAGAGAGTTGATGTATTGTATGCAGCTCGTTCAAATCGAGTCAAACGACCCGTATCCCTGCTGCGACAATTTGTGATGGCAACCCAAGTACAGTGCACCGAAGATTGCGCGTGACGAATCCCAAAGCGTCCTTCGAGTATACGTATTAACGACTCGCCCCGCTGAAAAATTAATGCGACGATAAGTTGAAAATGACGAAAATGGAGAGCGAGACGGAGCGCGCGGCGTGGTTCCGAACATTCTGGATGAACGTCCAAAGAGTTTCCTCCACAAGCAACGATTGGGGAAAAAAGGGGGGGAAAAAAAAGGAATGAGATCAGCGCCAAAGATGGAGGATCGTTCGTGTGTGCAATACATGCAGTGATGATAAAGAGAGCAACGCGCGCGATGTCCGTACATGATCATCAGAGCTAGAAGAGCAGTTTTTTTTTTAATGTGCCAATGCCAAGTCGATCGGCGCGGCCTCCGGTGATTATTATGCATCCTCCTCCTCTCCTGCGTTGCCCATTTTGACAACTCTCAGCCTCTATGGGCTGCACGTGAGGCGATGATATGTACATTATCTTGGGCATACATAATATTTGATGCGCACTCGTCCAGTCGGCGTATCAGGCTTGTTAAAAAAAATTTTTGTATTCATAGGATCTTTGCGTTGAATCAGAAAAGACCGATAATTTTTGTTTTCAATTCACATTTTATTTTTCTTCCAAATATTTATAATAATAATAATAATATTCTGCTGCTCTCAGTCTGTAATAATACACGGTAGTACTAATATTATGGTACACAATAACAATAATAATAATAATAATGAAATTATCTTGTGTAAAGTATCGATTATTACAAAGATAAAAGACGGAATGAGAAAAAAAAAAGGTTACGGCATAGAGAGGATTAGATACTCAAACATATGTACACGTACACACACATCGAAAACATCGCAGATAATAGAGACACACACACACACACACACACACACACACACACAAAAAGCATGTACGATCTTTGAATCCTCGTGGATGTATACGGCAAATGCGATTAGAAAGTTGTGGTTATCAATACGACGGCGAAATTCGATTAAAACGCGCGTCCTCGACATTGTGCATTATACATATAATATACATACACGTTATACGACGATCGCAGTGGTTGCCCATCGACGATGACAAAATTAATTCGCACAGCTTTAATTGACTATCGCACTGAAATTATTCGAAGTATCAAATTTTTTTTATCTCCTCGCGAAATTGTACTTGTTTTCTATTTTTTGTTTCGGCGTGAACGATAAAAAATCATGTCGGAAAAAGCGATACGCAGGCAAACAATTCAAAATGTCCTCTCTTGATGAATTTACATTGAACACTCATTACGCTATATGTACAGTGCGGTTCGTCTTCTTCGTTAGCGAGAAAAAGAATAAAAACAATATAATAATAATTAACAAACACACACACGCGCACACTCACACGTTAGATTTTAATTGTATTACATGTATGTATATATATATATATATATATATATATATATATATATGTTACGTATTATATCACAGACAAGTCTTAAAAGCTAATTACCGCGAAGAATGATGACACGTAAGTATTTTTTGTTCAATATCGTACACGCAACAATATGTGTCGTTTCCTTCTGTGTTTTTTGTTTTTTTGTTTTTTTGTTTTTTTCGATCAAAAGGAAAAACGATCGTTATTCTTTCTCGATGCAAGATATACAAGATGATGAGTCACGATGATAATCTATTTTTTTGTTGTTTTTCTTTGTTTTTGTTTTTGTTTCCAAGCACTCGCACTTCATACGTACAATTGGTTTTGTCCTCTCCCAACTAGTTTAACAAAAAATGCAAAATCCTCATTCCCCCCGTAGAACGAAATCCATCGGTGCGCAGGCATCATCAAAACTCTCCGTCGCGCCCAAGGAAAAATAAACGAGTCGCATCGGACGTACTTGTATAATATACAAAAGAACGATGAAAAGGAACGCTCCGAACTCTCCGTTGCCAGGCTAGAATCTAACGGTTCCCTGGAAGCGCGGAAGAAGGAGCAAGAGAATCACGACGCGTACATGATATATGCAACCTCGTCTCGCCAACAATTTCAACGGACGGAAGCAGAGTGATGGAAAAAA